>CM060882.1:7470000-7635000 GCA_030762935.1 Hymenopus coronatus | reverse complement strand
AGACACACACACACACACACACACACAGAGACACATACGCTCAATAAGAGACACACATACTCACAGACACACACTTACTTACAGAGACACACACACACACACACACACACAGAGACACATACGCTCAATAAGGGACACAAATACTCACAGACACACAGACACACAGACACACACTTACTTACACACACACAGAGACACATACGCTCAATAAGAGACACACATACTCACAGACACACACTTACTTACAGACACACACACACACACACACACACAGAGACACATACGCTCAATAAGGGACACACATACTCACAGACACACACTTACTTACAGACACACATACGCTCAATAAGGGACACACATACTCACAGACACACACTTACTTACAGACACACACACACACACACAGAGACACATACGCTCAATAAGAGACACACATACTCACAGACACACACTTACTTACAGAGACACACACACACACACACACACACACACACAGAGACACATACGCTCAATAAGAGACACACATACTCACAGACACACAGACACACACTTACTTACAGAGACACACACACACACACACACAGAGACACATACGCTCAATAAGAGACACACATACTCACAGACACACAGACACACACACACAGAGACACATACGCTCAATAAGAGACACACATACTCACAGACACACACTTACTTACAGAGACACACACACACACACACAGAGACACATACGCTCAATAAGAGACACACATACTCACAGACACACAGACACACACTTACTTACAGAGACACACACACACACACACACAGAGACACATACGCTCAATAAGAGACACACATACTCACAGACACACAGACACACACACACAGAGACACACACACACAGAGACACATACGCTCAATAAGAGACACACATACTCACAGACTCACAGACACACACTTACTTACAGAGACACACACACACACACACACAGAGACACATACGCTCAATAAGAGACACACATACTCACAGACACACAGACACACACACACACAGAGACACACACACACATAGACACACAGAGACACATACGCTCAATAAGAGACACACATACTCACAGACACACACTTACTTACAGACACACACACACACACACACACAGAGACACATACGCTCAATAAGAGACACACATACTCACAGACACACACTTACTTACAGACACACACACACACACACACACACACACAGAGACACATACGCTCAATAAGAGACACACATACTCACAGACACACACTTACTTACAGACACACACACACACACACACAGAGACACATACGCTCAATAAGAGACACACATACTCACAGACACACACATACTCACAGAGACACACACACACACACACACAGAGACACATACGCTCAATAAGAGACACACATACTCACAGACACACACTTACTTACAGAGACACACACACACACACACACACACACAGAGACACATACACCAATACACACACACTTACACACAGACACACACACAGACTCACATACACCAATACACACACACATAGACACGCATACACACACATAGACCCGCATACACACAGACACACACATAGACACGCATACACACACAGACACACACATAGACACGCATACACACAGACACACACATAGACACGCATACACACACAGATAGAAACACACACACACACTAAACCGCCTGCGGTGCCATAAGTGGTTAAAGCGGGCGTTAAACACTACAAAAAAAAAAAAAACACATACACACACTAATGCATAGATATATACACACAAGGAAAATCAGGCGCCTACCTCAAAAGCTTTATTTCCTTTGAAATTTCGATACAATTTTGTTCTATGGAATGCAATGTATACTTACAATGGATAAGAAGTAGGAGCAAAAAATTGCTTTTCCACTGTGTGTAACTATTGAAGGTTTTTCTTTGGCACGTTTGTGTCAGTTAAGTTTCCATCCCTATATAAACAGGATTGTTGTCCATTTAATAATAAATCCATCCAAAACATAGAACACAGAAACTGAAAACATTATCCCAAGCGATTGTTTTAAGCACACCTGAGCGACGCGCACAATCCCATTGTTGGGGCTGGCGGCCATTCATCCCCTCTCCAATAATTTCGATTGTTGGAGCTGGAGATCCTGTTTGGGTTACGCGGGAAATAGAAGGTTTGTAAACATGGAGTGAAAACGCGCAAAATGGCGGATGGAGAGCTCATTACAACTGACCCATGTTTCTGCCCAGCCATTGCATACGAATTACAATTGTACGACTCTGCTCTCTCTCTCTCTCTCTCTCTCTCTCTCTCTCTCTCTCTCTCTCTCTCTCTCTCTCTCTGTATTGTTACGTCATTGTGAGCCTCGATTTATCTCGCTCTTTTTCCGTGTGGCTACTTATTCTTCCATAAACTGCCAATACGGTATGCTCACATGGCTTTTCTTCCTCATTATCCTTTATTATTTTCTCTACCAGTCACTATAGCAGAGTAGGAATTAGATACTGAGATTTCACCAGAAATGCATGTTTTGAAGACCCATTAATTTAAAAAATCTAATGTGCTTCATTTACATGACTTTCTCTGCATCTCTGCAACAAATTATTATCAAAATCTTTTGCTTCTATTTACTTCATGCGGAGGACGATGGATTTTTTCGAGTGTAAAAATCCTTAGCATGACTTCCTTTGGAAGGGAAGTAAAGCCGTTGGTCCCGTGTCGTAGATTTACGGCACACTGAGAACCACAGTAGTTAAAGAGCGTCCATAAATAATACGCCATTTCCATTTTTTTCAATCGAGAAAAAATTAGCCGAAATAGTCTTTTTACTTGCTTCCTTGTAAGTAGAAGGGAAATAACGGAATACACTAGGATTAAGCTCTTAAGCTTAGCGTCTCCTTTAACCTGGTTGATCGTATCGGATGATGAATGAAATTGGTGAAATGATCTCCAGGTCCAGGGAGCTTAAAGTTACTCGACATTCGTCTTATTAGGATAATTTACCCCAGCAAGATTCGACCTCTTAAATGAGAGGCAGACACGCTACCACCTCAGTACCAAGGCGAGAAGATATTGTGCGATACCGAAATTCCACCGGAAATACATGTGTTGGGTCCCCCTGGATCCAAAAAAAAGCCTGGTGTGTGTCTGAGGACAGCATAACTCAAAAACGAAAAATCCGTTAAATACCTGAGTTGGTATTTAAGTTAAGCATCTTCCAAGGATGCCACACAAAGATTTTCAAGAACCCCCAACTGCTCTTACATGGAAAAAGTATCAAAATGATGAGTTTCTCAAAAATTGCTTTAACCATTTTAGTAATAAGATTAATCCTGCTTAACACGATGTAGATAACAATGAATGTTTTGAATAAAAGGTTTGTTTACCGAACAGCTAGAGGACATCATGTGAATGATTAGATTTTGCCCTCCTGCTTAACAAGGGAGCAAGTAATAAGGACATTTCTGTTAATGCTTATCTCGACTGGCTAGAAGAAAAAGCTTTTTAACAATTTTTACAGAGAAAAGTCATGTGGCTGAAGCACAGCAGATTTTTGTTAATTCTCCTGAAAAATTGCATAATAGGAGCAAACCAATGATTGATCTTGACGATTTCGACAAGAATCTATTACGCCCAAAATGTTTTCTGTGTATGAGAATGGAAAGTTTCCTACGGCACAAGGACTTGTGATCGAAAAAGAACAAAGACAGGCATTGAAATCAGTGAATCTTCCTTCAAAATTGAGATTTTGCTATAGGAAATAGACATGGGGTGATTCATGAACGAATCGTACATATGAACGACTACAAAGAAAGAATCGTATGAGTCGTGACAATCTTGTCATGACTCGTCGTTTAAAAATAATCGTGCTAGTCTCAAAATGACTCGTTCAAAAAGAATCGCATGAATCGAAAAGAACAGCAAGAATCATGTCAACCATAGTTATTTTCGTTCAAAAGAAATCACAGATTTGAAGAATCTTGATCAGGTATTGGAGTTTGTTTTTCTTTTGCCTCCAACTTTCGAAGTACCAAGCCGAGCATCAACGAAAAACTGCCGAGTGCGCACGATTATGTGCACGGAATCATAACTATTTATTTTATGTTTAGCCTCATGGCTAAATATAGGAATATATAAAAATATATAAAATAAAATATATAAATTATATATATATAATAAAATAGAATGTTATATAAATTATATATTACATATAACATACGATATAAATACGAACACTGCACATCATTGCCAAAGCCATATTGTTGTCTTCATTGTTTTTATACACATGAAAGCAAGGGTTAGAACAACTTTTATTTAATTTTTTGCGGTATGTTAAATAAAATATATGCACAGCTAAATCGTCACTACACTAGTGAGATAAAATATAAATTACTGTTGTTATGCTAAAAGAGCACGCTGACGAATAATGAAGCGATTCATATTGCATTAACGAATCTAATGAAGCGATTCATATTGCATTAACGAATCGTATGAAGCGATTCATATTGTATGAACGAATTGTATGAAGCGATTACTGAAAATGAATCGCTCGACACAATTCTAATAGGAAATGCTAGGCCGGAAGAAGATTCACAACACGAGGCCGCAAGAGTTTTGTTTCTCAGAACAATGCATTTCATTAGATACCAGGGTGACACTGAAACCGGGTAAACCAAAACCATACCAGATGAGCATGCTCGCAGATGACTGAGGTTCAAAAGTTCCAATTGTCTGTTTGATCTTACGCCATGCTGGTTCCGCTGATACAGGTTTCATCTCAGAGACCAAATTAATGTTTCCTCTAAATCTAAGTCCCCTTCTTATCATCATGCGGGAATAGGGTTGCCAACTTTAACTAGGGCCAAAGCTGCTCTACTCAAAAATGTATTATTATTATTATTTTTATTAATATTACTATTGTTAATATTATTGTTATTATTATTAATATTATTATTAATTACTATTATTACATTATTATTTCTATTATTATTATTACTACTACTATTATTATTACTATTATTATTACCATTATTATGATTATTATTACGATTATCATTACTATTACTATTATTATTAGCATCATCATTATTACAATTATTAAAATAGTTATTAATATTATTAGTAGCATTATCGTCATTATTATTATATTACTATTATTATGATTATTATTATATTACTATAATTATTATGATTATTATTATTATGATTATTATTATATTACTATTATTATGATGATTATTATTATTATTATTATTATTATTATTACTTACTAGTATTACTTTCTCTGCACGTACTATGTACATAGTGTATAGAGAAGGTATTGTAATGCACCTAAAAATTTGATACCGAGATTTCACCGGAATCCAAAAAGAAACATTTTTAGAAAAAGGCCCTTGTGTGTGTGTGTGTGTGTGTGTGTGTGTGTGTGTGTGTGTGTGTGTGGACAGCGTAGCTCAAAAATTAAAAGTTTTATATTCTCTAAAATGAGATATATACCTGACAAATAAAACACATATCTTGTATTTTCTGGGTATAGCCTCTGAAGACTAGTTTATTCTGGATGAATTTTACGAATTTTGCATAACTGGTAAACCGTAAGAGTTAGACAAAACCTAACTGAACAGAAAATGTAGAGCACGTTAAAACGCATAATTTATGTCATATACATTTTTTTCGTGAACTTGGTCGTTTTTGAGATATTCCTTGTTATTAGTTTCAGTTATAAAATACTTATACTTCCCCCACACGGGAATTTGTCAACGCCTGGCCATACAAACAAAGGAACTTCAGTCACGTAGCAACCAGCTTTTGACTATCTCTTTAACCTATGGTATTCCCTTATTTCGCTTCTGCTTACAAGTAAGCAAGTAATATACTATTTCTACTATTTTTTTCTTGATTAGCATTAAAATAAATAGAAGCATAAAATGCTTAACAATAATTTGTTGTAGAGATGTAGAGAAAGTCATTTGAATGGAACACATCAGATTTTTTAAGCAGTTTAGCTACTTTGTATGTTGATCAGTTGGCAAATGTGCCTGTGCGTATAATGTCAATTACCGCCTTCGTTTCTGACGTGACTATAGCACGGTCTGTATATAAACAGAGGCGGGGGAAGCTGTGAAAGTTGTATATCTCATTTGTTAATGGCAGGGCTCAGTTTTGGAAATACCCACATATAATAGGGATAGTACAACAGTGCAATGGGCTGCTAACGCTGGATCATGATTTGGAAATTCGATTATCAATACCCACTTGGACCAATTACGACAAACATTATTGGCAGCGCGGGAAACTGAATGTTTCATGCTGATCTAATTGTGGCACTGACGCGATCATTTGCCTATACCCAGCACACAAAGGCGCTTCAGGAACGCTGGAGAGAGTGATTTAGGTGTCGAAAAGTAACAGTTCGAGGTAAAGGATGTTACCACCTTCGCTTCAAATTAAAGAAAAAATAAAAACAAACTGCACTATCATACCCTGGCAGTAAATGTATCACTTACTTATATCTTTATCCATTACTTTACAGTTAAATTTACCTAAAATTACTAAATGCTACTCACTAGAATATTCTAAATATAACCAAATTCACATTAAGTAAAACTTTATATACAAGGGCCATTCAATAAGTAACAGGAAATATTACTTTTTAGTTTCTCTAACTTACTATGTACTTAGGGTATAGAGAAGGTATTGCATATCACTCAAAAATGTGATACCAAGAATTCACCAGAAATGCACGTTTTAGAGTCCCTTGAATCCAACAAAAATCATTTTTGGAAACGGTCCGTGCGTGTGTGTGACTGTGAACACAATTCAAAAACAAAAAGTCGGTAAAGCACCAAACTTGCTTTTTAAATTTAATATCTTTCAGGAATGCGACAAGAAAGATTTTCAGAAAAATCTCCCTATTCCAAACTATCCTTTACATGGAAAAATGTTAGACATCTTTCGTTGTCTATAAGGTGGATCTAACGATTTTGATTAAAATTCCGTATATAAAATATATTTATATCCTACATAAAATGTATGTCTTGAATTTTCTGGGAATAGCCTCTGAAAACCTCTGTATTCTGGGTGAATTTTGCCGAATTTTGCTTAGCTTCTAAACCGTAAGAGTAGAGAAAACTTACAATACACAAACTGCAAATATCATCAAATCACACAATTTATGTCCTTTACATTTTTTGTTTTAGAGGTAACCGTTTCTGAGATATTCCTTGTTATTGGTTGCAATTGTGAAATACTTATATTGTTCTCAGACAGGAAGTGTCCGTTTTACTTTTGTTCTACTCCTGGCCAAGCAAAGAAGTGATTTGCAATGACAATCGCATAACAACAGCTTTTAAAACATTTGACTATCACTTTAGCTTAGTGTATTCCCTTGTTTTCTTCCTACTTATAAGGAAATAAGTAATAAGAACGTTCTGCTAATGATTATCTCGATTAGCAAGGTGCAGAATAAAGAATAATCTTATGTAAGAAGTTTGTAGAACAGCTAGAGAAAGTCATGAAAGTGTAACCCATCACATTTTTTTTTTCAAGGTAATCCCCGCAAGTTGTATACACATTTAGCAGTGCTGGATAAGCTTCTCTATTCCACGTGAAAAGAATTTTTGGGGGCGTGTGTGTAACCATTTATGCACTGCGCCTAGACTTCATCATCTGGGAACCTTGAGCCACCAAGAGTGTCAAAAATGTGATAATCCGAAGATGCCAAATCTGGTGGGACAAGCACAAGAACCTGATGGTATCTAATGTGACTCTAACCGCCCGTTGTCATGCATTAACAATACACCTTTGGACATCACTCCACGCCATTCCTTTAAAATTGTTGGTTTCAAATTTTGACACAAGGTTTGTGTATGCCTTGACTTTTCCCACCATAACCTTATCAGCACTTCTTTCATTTCACAAACGTTTGATCTTATCTGCGCACTCATACACTTCTGTTCGACTCAAACAACTTTCATCAGTTTGCACTGCCATCTGACTGTAAATTTCGATTGGTTTCAAACCTTCTGATAGCAAAAATCCAATGACATTCCGCTGCTCCACGCTGGTGCAAACCTGTGGCTTGTTTTCACTGAATACCAGCGTTCCGTTCGCGTGTCAAGCCATCTGATAATAATTCTAGGACACCACCAAAACATAAAAAAGAGGCACACGCTTTGTCCAAGTTTTGTATGTTTTTATACAACTATGGCTATTTATTGAATCAACATTGTATATACAATTCTTAGATAAAAATATATTAACTTATTATCATCATTTCAAACACAGATTTTATTCACAGATATTATTATATTATTAATTAATTGCGTACTATTTGCATAGTGTATAGAGAAGGTATTGTATCGCACACAATAATTCAATATAGAGATTTCACCGGATATATATTAAGACACTCTGAATAAAAAAAAAATAGAAAAACATCCGTGTGTGTGAGTGTGTGAGTGTATGTGTGTGTCTGTAGAAAACATATCTCAAAAACGAAAAGTCCGTTAAATAACAAACTTGGTACTTGAGTTCAGTATCTTCCAAGGATACGACACGAAGATTTTCACGAGTCATAGTAGCCGTAATAGTCATAGTCGTAGTTGTAGTCGTAGTCGTAGTAGTCGTAGTCGTAGTAGTCGTAGTAGTAGTCGTATTCGTAATAGTCATAGTCGTAGTAGTCGTCGTAGTAGTTGTCGTAGTCGTAGTCGTCGTAGTAGTAGTCGTAGTTGCAGTAGTCGTCGTAGTCGTCGTAGTAGTTGTAGTAGTCGTCGTAGTCGTAATAGTCGTCGTAGTCGTCGTAGTTGTAGCAGTCGTCGTAGTCGTAGTAGTAGTAGTAGTAGTAGTAGTCGTCGTAGTCGTAGTATTCGTCGTAGTCGTAGTAGTCGTCGTAGTTGTAGTAGTCGTCGTAGTCGTAGTAGTCGTCGTAGTCGTCGTAGTTGTAGTAGTCGTCGTAGTCGTAGTAGTCGTCGTAGTTGTAGTAGTCGTCGTAGTCGTAGTAGTTGTAGTAGTCGTCGTAGTAGTAGTCGTCGTAGTAGTTGTAGTAGTCGTCGTAGTCGTAGTCGTCGTAGTAGTTGTAGTAGTTGCCGTAGTCGTAGTCCTCGTCGTAGTAGTCGTAGTTGTAGTAGTCGTAGTTGTAGTAGTCGTCGTAGTAGTAGTCGTCGTAGTAGTTGTAGTAGTCGTCGTAGTTCTAGTCGTCGTAGTAGTTGTAGTAGTCGTCGTAGTCGTAGTAGTCGTCGTAGTCGTAGTAGTCGTCGTAGTCGTAGTAGTCGTCGTAGTAGTCGTCTTAGTAGTCGTAGTTGTAGTAGTCGTCGTAGTCGTAGTCGTCGTCGTAGTCGTCGTAGTTGTAGTAGTCGTCGTAGTCGTAGTAGTTGTAGTAGTCGTCGTCGAAGTCGTAGTAGTAGTAGTAGTCGTAGTTGTAGTAGTAGTAGTAGTAGTTTAATTATTAAGTTTACAATAATACAATATTTGTGTCACACAATTGCATGGGTGGAGTGATCATATATGCTGTCTAAAAATACTTGAGTTTAGAATTTCAGCCACATATATATTTTATCTATCTTAACATTAGAAATACACGCACAAACACATACACATGCTCGCTTGCTAGGATAACAGAACCATAGAACAATAAAAGTAAGAACACTCTGATATCACACACACACACACACACACAACTACACCACACATATAGATTACTCAAACACCAAATAAGTCTATACAATATTTACACAAATATTTTATCTCTTATTGCACGAACTTCCATTAAGTATGTGCCCAGGTTTGACCAGTTTTGACTGTTTAGAATCAAATCCCAGAATGCTGTCCTTGTCTGTTTGAAGGTAAAAATACTTCTGGCAGTAGTTTTTTCCTAATATCCTCCATCTGCACACAATCTGCCAAAATGTGCGTCCAGTCTTCCTGATACCCGCATAAGGGGCAAATCCGCCTACCAGCTTCATCAACTACCTTACGGGTTTTCCACCCTCCCAACTGAGCCACGCTATTCTCGATCTTTGTTTCAATTCCAATTTTAAAATACACGTTTCTTTACCCCACCAAATGACGATTTTTTTTCTAAATTCTTATTGAATTTCCTGCCTGTTTATATCGCATAGTGGTTTTTTACTTTATTCACGACGTTATAACTATTTTCGTTGCCTCTTTGCCAAATATCGTTTAAGCCAATCTTTGATAATCCCGTTGTAGCCCCACCATTTTGAGTGTTCTATGTTATTCATCTGATGCCGGTAACATAATGCTCTTAGAGTTGCTTGGTCATCCTTAATCATTCTCAGCCAGTATCTAACTACACTTAATTTAGCATCTTCCCAGCATCCTACCTCAACAAGAACACCGTAATTAGAAGTTTCCCTTCCAAATCCCAGAATACATTCCCAGAAACGACATTGTATTTTATTTAGATTATCTAACCTATCTCAACCCCACACCTCAGTTCCATATAGCAATGAACACATAGAATATAACTATGGTGTGATGGAGTAGGCGTGGCCTCTACTGCTCGTTTTAAAGCAAGCTGTACTGTCTAGCATTGCTCACTGCCTAGACACATTCAATTCGTGTTAGTAGTTCTGAAAGAGAGCGTAGATTGAAAAATCTTATGTGTTCCATTCTCATGACTTTCTCTACTTCGCTGTAACAAATTACTATTAAAAAGCATATGTTTCTATGTACTTTCTGATAATCAAGATAAATATTAGCAGAAATGGTCTTAATTACTTGCTTTCTTGTAAGTAGAAGGAAAATAAGAGAATACACTATGCAACCGGTTGCCATGTGGTTGAAATCGGTTTCCATGCAGAGCCAGGAGTTTACAGCTTTCCGTGTGAGAATAGTTTTAAATATTTTAAATCTAAAACAAATAAAAAGAAATATCTCAGAAATGTTCAATTCAACGCAAAAAAAAGCAAAACATTATTACATAATTTATGTGTTTTGCTGTGATTTACATTTTTGTATAGTAAGTTTTTGTGTATCTCTTACGGTTTATCAGTTAAGCAAAATTCAGAAAAATAGAGACTATTCCCCAAAATTCAAGATACACATTTTATTAGCCATATAAATGTCGTTAAATATACGTATTTTAATCAAAATCGTTACAGCCATTTTTGAGAAAATAAAAATTTTCGAATTTTTTTCCATGTCAAGGGTAGTTTGGAGTGGGGATATTTTTCTCAAAATCTTCGTGTCGCATCCCTGGAAGATACTAATCTTAAATACCAAGTTTGGCATTTTACTGACTTTTCGTTTTTGAGTTACCGCGTTCACAGCCACACTTGACACACGGACACTCACGGACCTTTATCTGACAATACCTTTTTTGGATACATAGGAACCTAAAACGTCTTTTTTCGGTGAGATCTCGGTATCGAATTTTTGAGTGCAATGCAATACCTGCTCTATACACTATGTATATAGTACGTGTAGAGAAAGAAAATATGTTGAAATACGAAAATACAAATTGCGTTCCACACTGAACAAACTTGTGGATATCAAACATATTTTGAGTGACACAAGAAGGGGCCTTTTCTTTCAATACAGTAAAGATGTATGTTGTAATTCACTGTAATGAATTCTGAGTGAGTTTGGTTCATTTATGTTCATTGTCTTTTCAAAGTTCTGCATATTAATATCCTATTTTATTACTCTGTATTAAACTTTTATTTGTAAAAGTAAAGGGCAATTTTTTTAATAATCATATGATGAAATAATTATTTTATTGCGTCACTTTATGAATTAGAACGATATATATATATATATATATATATATATATATATATATATATATAATGCCTATACATTTAATGAACTACTTTTTGAACAGATTATACATCAACATTTTCATGTTTTCGCTACAAACCCCTCCCCACTACACTCTCGTTATACCACTGCGTGCTCTGGGTGTGTATTTCGGAACCTAAAACCGAGATCTTCTTACGACGTTCGGTTTTTAATGAATACCTAGTTTAATATGTATCGCCTTGACGCTAAAGAATACTGTAATTGCTTGCGTTAACTCTGCAGCGTATGGTGTTGCCAATTGGCAACAAAATTCATTAATCAAAGGTTTTTAGTATTTTAGTGGATTATTTGTTCCAATTTTGTATTAAACTAATCTTTAAGAATAGATTTTTATATTGTAAAGATATTAATATGTTTACATAAAAACTTAATGTTTTTAATAAATAGAAAAATGCGTGTAACTGCAGCGAAATTCCAAGCGTGCTATCACACCAGTGATTTTACTTGGGACCTCCCCATCCTTTACTATAAACTCGTGACGGTCGGAATTGAATGGATGGTCAACTTCGTATCGCATTAACGATCACGGCTATTCAAGTAGCGTCAGTTGTGGTGCCAATGAAAGGGATATAAACCTGGTTTGTAAATTAACAAAATAATGCATGCAGTTGAGGTTTCAGGAAATTCGGGACGCCTGATAAAGATAACTCGTGTGGATATGGTTACCGAAATACAAACTAAACGGTGTTTTCAGTGTAGTTTTAAACGCGAGCCAGCAGCTAACGATTTCGGACACAAAGATGTGTGTAGAGAGATCTGCATGTGCTGCAGAAAGCGAGGGAAAACATGAAACAAAGACCAAACGCGTTCCTCCAATTTTGTTTTCTTGCCAGAGCGAGACATAGAGGCTGCAGTACTCTTTTTTTTTTTTTTTTCGGGTATCATTAGCAGCCTTCCAATTAGTAGTTGTGCTCAGCTCTAATGATGGTTCCCTTCCCGCTCCCACTTGTACCCCCCCTCCCCGTGCACACAGCTTTAAGAATGGAAAGTGAAACATCTCACCTAGCCATGGCGCCCAGGTACTTACACCCCACTTACACCCCAAATATCGAGACGAGGCGTTGCCATGCCTTTAATATCCAGCGTGTTTAATATTTCACAAGATACAGGGTGTCAAGTACAGCTACGAGCAGCAAAGTTTTCCAGGTACTTACACCCCAGTTACACCCCAAATATCGAGACGAGGCCTTTAATATCCAGAGTGTTTAATATTTCACAAGATACAGGATGTCAAGTACAGCTACGAGCAACAAATATAGTCCATTGCCGCCGCAGTAACAGTTCATCTGCGTTTCTTTATTCAAACTGGATCTTGGTAGCCAAGGCATTTTTTTATTCAATTCACACCTCAGTAATTAATGAACAGCAGCATCAATAAGCTTAGAATTTAATTTACTTTTCTTCATTCCCTTTCTTTCTTCCACATTTCTTCTAAGTTATTACCAACCTAGGAAGTTCGTACCGTTCGCCGTCCCTTACACAGCTTGCGACCGACCGTCTCGCCGCATCAAAACAAGTCATTGATAAGAACGCAGAGGGGTGAGGTAAACAAGCCTGTTGTCAAGTAAACAATAATGTTTCCAGAGAACAAAAATGATTTGTGAGACATTCCTAAAAGCACACTTCTTTAGTTCATTAAGTACAACATACAACTTCTTACATATCTAAGGCTGACTCTGCCTAACTTGCTTCTTTACATATGTACATTATGAAAACACCCACGCATAGATTGTAACATTTACTGATGGAATGTAAAATGATATCAAAATAATAGAATTAACTGCTTAAATATCTTCAGACATTTACCAGGTAAAAACGACAGCAGGAATTAAACTAAATCTTTACTCATCTGCAGCCGTTTATTCGTACTGAAAACTGTATGCAGTTTGCAACCTTTCAAATGAAAACCACATTCCACGTTCCGATAAATAAGATGTTTAATGCGGAAAAGCTCATTCCACTTCGCATGATGTATCAGTATGAGCAAGCAAGTACCATTTGTTGGGATCTAAAAGAGCAGCTTGTATGCGATACATCACATTCTTTTCAACTACACTTTTCATTTTCATCTTTATATCAGGTAGGATACTCTTGGGGTGGTAGATCCGTCTTGACAGTTCTTCTACATGCCGCACAGATTCACGTAGGTTAGTCGCACTATTTAAAGCTCATATTGGTTTAAATGCATGGGTGGACGTTAGAAAGAGGTTAGAAAACCCAACATACTACGGACGAAACGATCATTTGTATAAAATTAACGGTAGAAGATACAGAACCGACGTAGGAAAATTCTATTTTGTTAATAGGACCATTGAAGAATGGAATGAATTGCCTGTAGCAAACTTTCAGGGCTGCCCTCTGACCTTAAAGACGTTTAGGGATCATTTAAAGAGAATAAGTGTTAGATATTAATTAAAGTTAGTGTTGTGGAGTAATTAGGGATTTCAAACACTGCATTAGTGTATATTATTAATGTATATATTAGTAATGTATAGCATTTATGTTGAGGCTTCATAATAACTGTTTATAAACATGCTGGTACTTGACATAAGTATTACTATAGAGAATAATAAAGTAGTTAGGTATTTCAAAAAAAAACTTTTATATATAATATGTTAGTTGTATAACTATTCTTAATTTAACTTAAAATTATTATTGTAAGTGAATTTTGTACATTTATCTCTGCCACCGGGCAGTACCCAATTGCAAAGAATAAATACATACATAAGGAATAGTGTGATAGTTGTGGGTAACTTTCTGAACACATTTTCAATCAATAATATGTTTCTGTGAAGCTGTTCTGTTACTAGACATTTGACAGTTTGTAAACTGGAACTGCCATCCGTTTCTGAATAAGTACACTGCCAGAAAACTTCCTATGTTTGTAAAAAAAATTGAAATTGCTCACATTTGAGCAGAACAAAGATGCTATTCGAACGCTCCCCTTCCTGCCGATGTGGTTCTGTGTTATGCAGTGATAGCTGTTTTGCAGTAATGGGTTGCACTCTACGTTGACCTTTGCTCGCGCAAGTAGCGCAGAATTGAATTGCCAAGCTGGCCGCTGTTATTCTGCATAAAAAATTTGGTGCAAACTTCCTAGTTCTGGTTATTACACACGAAATATTTAAAATCTCAGGGTGACTTAAAGGAACAAATATTTCAGAATTGGGTATTAAACAGAGGACAGGAATAACTTGGTTAATGTTGAGAAGTTGGAAATCAAAGCCGGTAGAAGGATTTGCCAACTATGCGGGGATGAGGAGGAAGACTAGATGCATATTTTAGTAGATTGTGTTCCATTCACATGACTTTCTCTACTTCTGTGTAACGAATAATTGCTAATAAGCTTACGCTTCTATTTACTTCATGCTAATCGAGAAAAAATAGCAGAAATAGTCTTATTACTTGCTTCCTTGTAAGTAAAACCGAAATATGGGGGTATCATGGGTTAAAGTGAAGTCAAAAGCTGGTTCCTATGGACTGAAGTTCCTTTGTTTGTATGGACACGGGTTAACAAATTCCTTTATGAGAGAAGTACAAGTTTTTCAAAGCTGAAACAAAAACAAGGAATATCTAAAAAAATTATCAACTCCTCGAAAAACATTGATATAACATATATTGTGTGTTTAAATGTGATCTACATTTTTTGTGTGGTAAGTTACTGTCCATCTCTTACGGTTTAGCAGTTATGCAAAATTCATCCAGAATAAAGTAGTCTTCAGAGGCTATTCCCAGAAAAATCAAGATATATATTTTATTTGTTAGGTAAATATCTTTAATATACGATATTTTAATCAACATCGTTAGAACCATTTATGAGAAAATCAAAATTTTCGAAAAAAAGTTCCATGTAGAGGGTAGTTGGGGATGGGGGAATTTTCTGGAAAATCTTCGTTTCGCATCCTTGGAAGATACCAAACTTAAATACCAAGTCTGGTATTTAACGGTCTTTTCGTTTTTGAGCTATGCTGTCCACCGACACACAGACACACACACACACCCACACGCATACGCACACGGACCTTTTTCCAAAAATGTTTTATTTTTGGATTCAGGGGGACCCTTAAACATATATTTCCGGTAAAATCTCGGTATCGAATTTTTGGGTGCAATACAATAACTTCTCTATACACTATGTACATAGTACGTATAGAGAAAGTAAAAATTATTATCGGAGGTATTTTTAGCTTCAAACACACGGAACATAGGACGCTAGGGCGTGATCCTAAACAAACAAAAAATGTCAAGGTTGGGCTCATACTTAATGGAAGTACTGTACTAAGAAACAAATGTTTGTGTAAATATTAAATTGACATACGTATATTGTATATGTGCTAATGGGTGATATAAGAGACTTTTTTGGTTTGTTGATGCATGTGTATATATATAAAGGGTGGAAGGGAAATCATTACATTAATTTAAACCAGTGACAGTTCTCGGTATTTGGAACACATTTTGTCTTACGTTTTCGTCTCTCACCATTTCCTACGGAGATATTTTAGTTTTGTGGACAACAAGAGACAGACAAGCTGGCAACGCTGCTGGTTGTGATGGTGTCACTTGCAGTGTAGGCCAATTGCACTCATTTTGTCCCAAAACATTACACCACCCAGCGTCGTGTTTGCAAGCGGCCACGTGTTAACATCCAGAAGCCGCTTCAGAAACCTGACCAACCTCAACGCAGCGTTACTTCTTGCCTAAAAAACTGCTTGGAACATTCCTTTAATGCTTTTAAGTGCTTAATTATTTCGATCCTCTGTGTGACGTCCCATAATTCCCACCGAAACTAATTTCAGATATACGTTACTCTACGCATCTTACAAATAACAAACTATTATCTTCGTACATTCTTGTGCAATTACACATCCAATTGGGAACAAAAAATATTTATTTTTCGAAATCCGCTGATCAAAGAACAAAATGCCATCAGACTTTTTTTGTTTGTACTGCTTCTATGAAGCACATATTAGAAGAAATGTAATAAGTTCCCTTCCACCTGGTATATGTAAAATACAGGTCGTTAAGTACAGCTACGAGCAACAAGTATTGTCCAGGTACTTTACACATGAAATATCGAGACGTGACGTTGCCATGTCTTTAATATCCAGCGTGTTTAATATTTCACAAGATACAGGGTATAGTGTACAGCTACGAACAACAAGTATTGTCCATATACTTACACCAACAACAAAATGTAAATGTCGTGTTATTTATGGACGCTCTTTATCTGCTGTGGTTCTCAGCGTCTCATTCTAAATTGGGCGTGAAAGACCGCTTAATTTTTCTCAGAGGCCTCTCAATCAGGCTTGAGGTTCTTTTACGTGCCGTAAATCTACGACACGGGACCAACGGCTTTACTTCCGTTCCGAAGTAAGCCATGCTAAGAATTTTTACGCCCGAAAAAATCCATCGTCCTCTGCCGGGTTTGAACCCGCGACCTTGGATATATTTACACATAAGACATTTTAATGACAAGCGAAATATGTAAGTTGAATTTTCTGGGAATAGCCTCTGAAGACACATCTATAACTTTTGTATAACTGGTAAACCGCAACAGATAGACAAAAACTTATTGCACAAAAAGTATAGATCTCGTTATAACAGACAATTTATGTGATCATTTTTTTGTAGAGTTGACCGTTTGAGAGGTATTCCGAAATTTTTGTTTCAGTTTAAGATACTTAACTTTATCTCAAACGTGAAGTCATTTCTAGCAACCAAAGAGTACCAAATTTCAATTGTTTCAGATAGCGATTCGGTTTTAAAATATTTGATTAGCGCTTTAGCCTGTGCATTCAAATGATATGAAGATTTCTGTTAATGTTTATTTTGATTAACATGGTGTAGATAAAACAGTACTTTATAACAGACTGTCTCCGTGGTCGAGTGGTCAGCGAGCTGACTTCTCACCCCGGAGGTCCCGGTTTCGATTCCCGGCTGGGGCGGGGAATTTTTCTTTAACCGGAATTATTCCCTATCCCCCATAGAGTCTGCAAGTGTGAATGTGCGTGTGTTTAGTAATATAAAGTTTATTAACCTAATGTTCTGAACCTACAGTTTCACAAGTGAAAGCCCCCGATATGACCATTGATGTTAAAGGGGGCTATACAAATGAAGCAATAAAAAAAATACTTTGTAACATTTTTTGTGGTAGAAAAAGTCGTCAAATTTTAATTTTGTCATACTGTTCAAGGATTATAATAGATCATCTTGCGGATAAGTTGTATCACATTGTAAACGACCAGTTTTGAAGAACAGTGTTACCAAAACTAGGTTAGAGAAACAAAACTAATCTTCTCGTATAAAGTTTTGAACATAATATTCCAAGCTGAGGGTAATTTCATAGTCGATCCCTTCCAAAACCGCAGGGGCCTCCATCATAAATCATAGTGCTTTCAGACCAGACACTGCTACTTAAGAAAACGTCATTAGGGCGGAAGTGCAGGCTTCGCACACCTTCTCAATAACATTCATTTACAAAGGGTATTTGGGGAGGGGGCGCTGCACCCCGCGGACCACCTCTCTCTCATTTCCTTGTTATGTGGTCCTCACCCCTTTCAAGTACAATTCTAAACCAACTCCATTATTAGAAAGAGTTGAAACAAGAAACGAAATATCATTTTCAGCATTTTGGACGAAACAAATCAGTTGTTTAGCCCGCCTGGGTAGTAAGGTGGTAGCGTGTCTGCTTCACATTCAACAGGTCGTGAGTTCGAATCTTGCTTAGGGTAGTTACCCGGATAAGGTTTTTTCGGGGTTTTCCCTTATCCTGAGAAGACGAATGTGGAGTAACTTTAAGCTCCATGGACCCCGAGATCATTTGAGCATCAGTTCACCAATTTCATTCATCATCCGATATGACCAACCAGGTTAAAGTAACTTTAAGCTCCATGGACCCCGAGATCATTTGAGCATCAGTTCACCAATTTCATTCATCGTCCGATATGACCAACCAGGTTAAAGTAACTTTAAGCTCCATGTACCCCGAGATCATTTGAGCCTCAGTTCACCAATTTCATTCATCATCCGAAATGACCAACCAGGTTAAAGTAACTTTAAGCTCCATGGACCCCGAGATCATTTGAACACCAGTTCACCAATTTCATTCATCATGCGATATGACCAACCAGGTTAAAGTAACTTTAAGCCGCATGGACCCCGAGATCATTTGAACATCATTTCACCAATTTCATTCATCATCCGATATGACCAACCAGGTTAAAGTAACTTTAAGCTCCATGTACTCCGAGATCATTTGAGCCTCAGTTCACCAATTTCATTCATCGTCCGATATGACCAACCAGGTTAAAGTAACTTTAAGCTCCATGTACCCCGAGATCATTTGAGCCTCAGTTCACCAATTTCATTCATCGTCCGATATGACCAACCAGGTTAAAGCAACTTTAAGCTCCATGTACCCCGAGATCATTTGAGCCTCAGTTCACCAATTTCATTCATCGTCCGATATGACCAACCAGGTTAAAGCAACTTTAAGCTCCATGTACCCCGAGATCATTTGAGTATCAGTTCACCAATTTCATTCATCGTCCGATATGACCAACCAGGTTAAAGTAACTTTAAGCTCCATGGACCCCGAGATCATTTGAGCATCATTTCACCAATTTCATTCATCGTCCGATATGACCAACCAGGTTAAAGTAACTTTAAGCTCCATGGACCCCGAGATCATTTGAGTATCAGTTCACCAATTTCATTCATCGTCCGATATGACCAACCAGGTTAAAGTAACTTTAAGCCGCATGGACCCCGAGATCATTTGAGTATCATTTCACCAATTTCATTCATCGTCCGATATGACCAACCAGGTTAAAGTAACTTTAAGCTCCTTGGACCCCGAGATCATTTGAATATCATTTCACCAATTTCATTCATCGTCCGATATGACCAACCAGGTTAAAGTAACTTTAAGCTCCATGGACCCCGAGATCATTTGAACACCAGTTCACCAATTTCATTCATCATGCGATATGACCAACCAGGTTAAAGTAACTTTAAGCCGCATGGACCCCGAGATCATTTGAACATCATTTCACCAATTTCATTCATCATCTGACATGACCAACCAGGTCAAAGGACATTAAACTACAAGAAAAGAAAATCAGTTGTTTAACATTGTCATTATATTCTCTACCCACTATTGTCTATTTTATTTTATCTAACGCTGGAAAATACGTACATAAGAGGAAGAGACAATATTGTATTATGCAATGAAATTTCAATGGAAATACATGTTTTAAGGACCCCGGAGTTAAAAATATTTAAAAAAATCTGATGTGTTACATTCACATGAATGTCTCTACATTTCTACAATAAATTATTGTTAAAAAGCTTATTCCTCTATTTACTTAATGCTAATCGAGAAAAAAATGGTCTTACTACTAGCTATACGAAAAATATGCATATATTATAAATTGTGTGTTATAAACGAGATCTACATTTTTTTGTAAAATAAGTTTTTGCCTATCTCTTACGGCTTAGCAGTTATGCAAAATTACATAAAGTTCATCCAGAATAAATATGCCTTTAGAGGCTATTCCCCCCCCCCCAAAAAAAAATCAAGGTATACATTTTATTTGTCATATAAATATCTTAAATATAAGAGATTTTAATCAAAATCGTTACCGCCATTTTTGAGAAAATAAAAAATTTCGACAAATGTTCCAAATATTGGGGAATGTTCTTGAAAGTCTTCCTGTCGCATCTATGGAAGATATCAAGCTTAAATACCAAAAGTAGTATTTAACGGTCCTTTCGTTTTTGAACTATGCTGCCCACAGACACTCACACACAGAGACAAACAAGGACATTTTCCTAAAAATGCTTTTTTTGCATTCAGTGGGCCTCAAAACATGAAATCTTCGGAGAAATCTCGGTATGGAATTTTTGGGTGCAATACAATACTTTCTCTATGCATTATGTACATAGTTCGTGTAGAGAAAGTAAAAATATCCTGTTGTGTGTGTCTATCTGTGGATAGCATTACTCGAAAATGAAAAGTTAAACACCAAACTTAGTATTTAAGTTAAGCATTTTTAAAGGATATGACTTGAAGATTTTTAGAAAAATTCCGCAAACAAAACTACCCTTTAAATTAAAATATTTTGAAACTTATTTGATAAAGTATCACATGTTTAAGATATTTTAGTGATAAATGAAACGAATACGTTGAATTTTGCGGAAATAGCCACACAAGACTTTTTCATTCCTGGGTGACTTTTGGGTAGCTGGTAAACCGTAAGAGATAAACAACAAATCTGTAATTTGTTAAAGCACACAATTGTTGTTATATACACTTTGTTTTTGTGGAATCAATCATTTCCGATATATTTCTTGTTTTTGGTTTCCATTCTAAAATTACTTTTCTAAAACAGAAGCATCTGTCTTTCTTTTGCTTTACTCCTGTTGGCGGAAACAGAACATAATTTCAGTGACGATCACATAGCGACCGCTTTAAAACATTTTAGCTAATATACTCAGTTCGCTTCTAATTATAAGAAACTAAGGAATAAGACAATTTCTGCTAATGTTTGTTACAAAATAGATAGAAAAGAAAAATCGTATGTGTTCCATTCATATAACGTCCTCTAGCTGTTACAAACACAAGCTATTCTTACAAAAGATTATTCTATTATTTTCTATGACATACTAATCTAGATAAACATTAACAGAAATTGCCTTATTATTTGCTGCCTTATAAGCAGAAGGAAAATAAGGGAACATACAAGACTAAACCAATACACAATCTTTTAAAAAGTAATCGTTTGTGTAACAATTTAAATCCAGTTCGCTTTAATTAGTCCCGTTTCAGAAAAGTTAATTAGTAAAAAGCTGAAACCAATAACAAGGAATACTCAAAAAACGGTCAGCTCTACAAGAAAAAGGCATATGACATAAATTATATGTACTAACGAGATTATACATCTTTGTGTGTTAAGCTTTTGTCTACCTCTCACGGTTTAACCCTTATGGAATTTTCTACAAAATTTATCCACAATGAAGAGGTTTTCAGACCACTTAAAAAAAATCTGATGTGTTCCATTCACATGACTTTCTCTACATCTCTGCAACAAATTATTGTTAAAAAGCTTATGCTTCTATTTACTTCATTTTAATCGAGAAAAAATAGCAGAAATAGTCTTATTACTTGCTTCCTTATAAGTAGAAGGGAAGTAAGGGAGTACTATAGGCTAAACTAATAGTGAGAAGCTGGTTGCTATGTTACTGAAGTTTCTTTGTTTGTATGGACAGGAATTTGTATGAGAAAAGTAGCAATTTTTCAAAGCTGAAACCAAAACCAAGGAATATGTCAAAAACCATCAACTTAACAAAAAACTACACATGACATGAATTACGTGTTATAATGTGCTCTATATTTTTTGTGTCTTAAGTCTTTTTTCGTCTCTTACGGTTTAGCAGTTATGCAAAATTCCGTAAAATTTATCCAGAATAAAGTAGTCTTCAGAGGGTATTCCCAGAAAATTCAAGATATACATTTTATTTGTCAGATAAATATCTTTAATACACGATATTTTAATCAAAATCATTAGAACCATTTTTGAGAAAATCAAAAATTTCGCAAAAAGCACCATGTAAAGGGTAGCTGGGATTGGGGGGATTTTCTTGAAAATTTTCGTGTCTCATTCTTGGAAGATACCAAACTTAAATACCCAGTTGGGGATTCAACGGTCTTTTCGTTTTTGAGCTATGCTGTCCACAGACACACACACACACACACACACACACACACACACACACACACGCACACACACGCGGATCTTTTTGTAAAATCTCGGTATCGAATTTTTGGGTGCATTACAATACCTTCTCTATACAAGGTCTACTACACTATGTACATAGTACATGTAGAGAAAGTTGAAATATATCTTACTTATTCTAAATTCTAGAAATTGCGGCGAGTTTATTGTCCCACGTGATGGTAGCCAAGTATGAAGCTTTGTTAACACACCCAGTATACAGCATGAAGTTGGTGTTGCTGTTGCGTTGACGGGTGCCTCTAGACTCACTCCACTTCCAAAAGAGTAGATCTCCACGCACCTGGTTCAGAAGATCCACTACCGGTAGTTTGCCTCTGGTTCAGCTCAGTCTGCATGTGGATTTGACTCACTGGGGTGGAAGCAATGAGGGCAGCTTGGGAGTGATCTTACGAAATAGTTAACACAAACTTTTATTGTCTCTATCCGTTTTATTCCTGACTAGAAGACATGTCGACAAGCACTTTACAATCTAACTGCAATTATTTCTAGGAGCGTACATTAACTTCACTTATTAAACTTATTACTTGTTCACTTATTACTCACAAACCGTATTAACAATCTTATAACAAGTATGCGTACATAGCGACGGAGTGTGTTTGAATGCCTTGATGAGAATAACTGCGGGTTCCTTGATGTACGTTACTGACGGCCTAAATGTCCTTAACTGAGCGAGCGTGATTGTCCTGAGTTCTTACAATCTCCTACGTACATAGTAGAGTTTCTGTCATGGCGGCTTCTTTCTGATTGGTCAGAAAGACCGCGAACTTGGCGTTGATGTGGCCATTAATGCATCATTTTCTACACAAAATGCATCATAACATTCATGTGACCAACATCACACAGTGGAAAAAGACTCATTTCACTACAATTTGACTCTTCACCATCACTTGTTTCTCTATTGCACGCGCACCATGTACGTGACTGACAATAGAGAAATTTCTCACAAAGAGCTTTCCCTTTTCCAATAGCCAAGTTTGGGTAAACAACTCTGAGCTGTGCTTGCTAGAAGCAATTTTTACACTTCTAAATATATTAAATAATTGATTATCAACACTTAAATACATTAACAATTGATGGAAATAACAATAATCATAGTAGCGAAGCCGACTACCGTTCTCAAAATTTCTCAGATGCTTTGTCTTGAAATAAATGTAATTAGCATAGCAAATATAACGGGAGATATTTTAATTCAAACAATTAGACATTTATAGGAAACAAAATGAGTGAAATGGGAACGGTGAAATTCTTGAAAATCCTTCTTGGAAAACACTGGTTTGGTATTTATCCGCCTTTTCGTTTTTAACTTAACCGAACTGCTGCTGTAAAATCAGATAACAATGTCAGTAAAAGCTCTTTATAAGAAAACTGGGGGGTGGAATGTTTTTCTCCGTGTAGATCATTGCTTCTGTTGGTGGAGACAAAAGAACTTTATTGAATAAAAGACAAATGAGTGAAGAGACTTAAGTCACGAAGTTAAGAATATTTCCTGAAGGCCAAGGAGCTTGTCGGGGAAGATACTCGTCTCTTTTCTTTGAGGTGAATGTTCCTTCTTTGTGCTAAAAGAGCATTACAATACGGAAAGCGATTCTAAAGAATTCTTGCTAATTACACCTTTGAAAGGTATCTCGCAGTCTCTTATTAGCACGAGCGAGCTTGCGATTCCCCGGAATACAAAGACGAAATTACGCTGTGTAAATGAAAGGGAGATTCAATTAATTTCCTCCTCAATTCTTTGACAGTGTTCCTAAATCCACAAACATTCCTGTTGAGGAATCTTTCAGATAGCATCTGCAATAAATGTTGTTGTTGTTGGAGAATTGCAGTAACAGGTTTATTCTATTGCTAATTTAATTGTTTTTCCCACTTTCCGTGTGCAGGACAAGAGTTCCATAATTACAGTCAGACTGAAAAATGCAACGCCAAGCCGGGATTTGAGAAAGTAACAATATATCTTACACATTCTGGATTCCATAAAGTTCACAGATGCTTTATCTGAAATAAATGTAACTATTACAGCAAATATATTTAGCAGTTGGCATTTTAATTGAAACCGTTAGACATTTATAAATAAACAAAATGATACAGGGTAAGGAAATTATTGTAAATCTTCGTGTTGGTATTTATCCGCCTTTTCGTTTTTAATTTAACTGAACTCTGTGTAAAATCCAATAACAATGACAGTAAAAACTCGTTATAAGGAAACTAGGGGATTTAATATTTTCTCCATATAGTGCATGTATATATGTATGTATGTTTATATGTATGTTTGTATGTATGTATGTTGTATGCATTAATGTATGTATCTGTGTATGTGTGTATGTGTGTATGTGTGTTTGTATGTATGTATGTATGTATGTATGTATGTATGTATGTATGTATGTATGTATGTATGTATGTATGTATGTATGTATGTATGTATGTATGTATGTATGTATGTATGTATGTATGTATGTATGTATGTATGTATGTATGTATGTATGTATGTATGTATGTATGTATGTATGTATGTATGTATGTATGTATGTATGTATGTATGTATGTATGTATGTATGTATGTGTGTATGTGTGTTTGTATGTATGTATGTATGTATGTATGTATGTATGTATGTATGTATGTATGTATGTATGTATGTATGTATGTATGTATGTATGTATGTATGTATGTATGTATGTATGTATGTATGTATGTATGTACTCTCTACAATTGGGTACTGCCCGCTGGCAGAGTTAAATGTATAAAATTCACTTACAATAATAATCTTACACTTAAATTAAGAATGGTAGCTAATATATTATATATACATTGTTTTAAATACCTAGTTAGTAATTATTCAGTATAGCAATACTTATGTCAATTACCAGCATGTTTATAAACAGTTATTATGAAGCCTCAACATTAATAGTATACATTACTAATATATACATTAATAATAATAATAATAATATACATTAATAAAGTTTTTGAGATCCTTAATTACTTCACAGTATTTACTCAAATTAACTAACATTTATTATCTTCAAATTAACCCTCAACTTCTTTAAGGTCAGAGGACAGCCCTGAAAGGCTGCTACAGACAATTCATTCCATTCTTCAATGGTCCTATTAACAAATGAAAATTTTCCTACGCTGGTTCTGTGCCTTCTACCCCTAATTTTGTACAAATGATCGTCTCGTCCGTAGTTTTCCGGGTTTTCTAACCTCTTTCTAACGTCCACCCATGCATTTAAACCTGTATAAGCTTTAAATAGTGCAACAATCCTATGTCTTTTACCGGCTCCCATTTATTCTGTTCCACTTTTTGTAAGCTTAAAATCCTTACCTCTCTGTATGAATGTTACTGCTCTTCTCTGTTTGTCTAACTCTGTATTGTTCCCATATTCCATAACTGGCCGCACTAAGGACATGTAGGCGATTTCCCTGGTCTTTGCGCTCCCCTTCTTCAGTGTTCTCATTACGAAGTGCAATGTCTTCCACACTTTCCTAGATGTAGAGTTTATCTGATCCGACATTACTTGACAAGCACACTCCCAAACATTTGCAGCTGTGGAATTTGTTCCCCGCCATGTGATAGCTGTGAAGAACTTTCCCCTTAGTTCAACTAAAAACAATTGCCTTACTTTTCTTAGCTTTAATTGCCATTAATTACCTGGTCTCTAGTCACTTGCTCTAACCATTGAGCTACCATGGCTATACGACACTAAATTCCTCAACTGACTTGTAAGTTTCCGGGGGTCTCGGGTTGGATTCTCGGCTGGAGCGGGGAATTTTTCTCTAGCCAGAATTATTCCCTATCCCCCACAGAGACTGGAACTTTGTATGTGAGTGTGAATTTGTGCGTGTTTGAGTAAAAACAAAATGATTTAAAACCAACGTAAAAAAGAACCTACAGACAACGAGTTGTTTCAAGTGGAAAGCCCGCGATATGACCTTACATGTTAAAGAGGATATATAAATGAAACAATTTATTTATATATATATAAATTAAAGGTACTTTGATTATTATGCAGAACTTGTGCCGCTCTAAAAATTGATTAAAATGATTGATTAATCTTGTAACAGTGATGACGATTTCAAATTTTTTAATTGGCAGTCAAGTTTTTTTTTATTTTCTTTACACGTACAGTTTACATAGTGTATAGAGAAAATATTACATTGCACCCAAAATATTCAATATCGTGATTAAACCGGAAATTTACGTTGTATCCAAAAAATACATTTTTAGAAAATGGTCCATATATGTGTGTCCGTGTGTCTGAAAACACGATAATTCAAAAACGAAAAGTCGGAAAAATACTAAACTTGGTATTTATGTTTAATATCTTCCTGGAATGTGGCACGAAGATTTTGAAGAAAATTTTCCCATCCCAAACTACCATTTACAGGGAAAAAGTTTCGAAAATGTTGATTTTCTCAAAAATAGCTCAAACGATTTGGATTAAAAAACCGTATATTAAAGATTTTAATTGCAAATGAAATGATTGTCTTGAATTTTCTAGAAAATAGGCTCTAAAGAGCTCTTTATTCTGAATGAATTTTGCTGAATTTTACTAAACTGGTAAACCTTAAGAGAAAGACAAAAACGTACTACACAACAAATGTATTTCACGTTAAAACACACAGTTTATTTCATTTAATTTTTTTCTGTTGCATTGAACCCTTCTGAGATATCCCTTGTTATTTGTTTCAGATTTAAAGTACCTATAACTTATCCCGCACGGTTTTTAGTAATAATTTGTTAAAGAGATGTAAGGAAAGTCATGTGAATGGATCACGTCAGATTTTTAAAATATAGGAGAATCGTTCAATAAGTCCTTAGAAAAAGATAGAAAAACGAACTATTTTTGGTAGATTTTTTCTTTTATTTTTTTATTTTTCATCATAATCTTCTTTAAGCTCGATACACTTTTCCCCGTTCTTCTTTAACGGTTATTAGCCTCCCAAAATGTAGGATTGCGGAAGGTCCTCAAAATGATGCGACACGAAACCTTTCAAGTTATTTCTCCCACTCCAAAGTAACCCTTACATGGAAAAAATTTCGAAAATTGTTATTTTCTCAAAAACTGGCTCTAAGGATTGTGATTAAAATATCGTATTTTATAGATATTAACAAGAAAAATAAGGTGCATACCTTGAATTTTCTGGGAATAGCCTCTGAAAACACCCTAATTCTGGATGAATTTTATGGAATTTTATATAACTGGTAAACTGTAAGAGATGAACAAAAATTTACTACACAAATAACATAGTGCTCATTAAAACACACAATTCATGTTGTATATCTTTTTTTCCTGGAGTTAATCGTTTTAGAGATATTCCTTGTTATTGGTTTCGGTCTTAAAATATTTATACTTTTCTCTTTTGTCAACTCCTGGCCAATACAAACAGTCGAACTTCAATTATGTAGGAAACAGCTGTCAAAAGATTTGACTATTCCTTTAGCTTCTTTCTACTTACAAGGAAGCAATAATAAATAATACCATTTCTTCTATTTTTTTCTCGATTAGAATGAAATAAATAGAAGAGTAAGTTTTTTTTATCAATTATATGTTCCAGAGATGTAGAGAAAGTCATGTGAATGGAACACATAAGATTTTTCAAGTTTGAATATGGTGAATATGGTGGATGATGAAGAAATTCTAACCTTAATTCTACAATTTTCTCCATGGAAACTGCGCAACTGTGCACTCATGCATTGTTTTGATGGATAAAGAATCATTTTCTTTGTCAGATAAGGCTGTTTTTTCTTGGTTTCTCTGTTTAACCGCTTGAAGCTAATCGAGATAAACATTAGCAGAAATGGTCTTATTACTTGCTTCCTTGTTAGTAGAAGGGAAATAAGGGAATCCACTGGACTAAAACGATAGTCTAATGTTTTAAAAGCTGGTTGCCATGTGCATGAAATCCGTTTCTGTGCATTGCCGGGAGTAAACAAATTCCGGTATGTGAAAAGTTTCAAGTATTTTAAAACTGAAACCATTAAAAAGGAATATCTCAAACTAGGCCAACTCTACAAAAAAAAGTGTGAGTGCCATAAATTGTGTGTTTTAACGAGATCTTAACATTCCTTGTAGTACATTTTTGTCTATCCCTTACGGCTTACTAGTTAATTAAAATCCAGCAAAATTCATCCAGAATAAAGAGGTCTCTAGAGGGTATTCCCAGAAAATTCAAAATATGCATTTTATTTGCGATGTAAATATCTTAAATATATGGTATTTTAATCAAAATCATTAAAATAATTGTTGAGAAAAACCAAATGTTCAACAAGTTTTGCATATAAAGGGTAGTTTGTGGTGGGGGATTTTCTTGAAAATGTTGTCTGCATGATACTAAAGATAAATGCCAAGTTTGATATTTTAGGGTTTTTTCGTTTTTGAGTTATGGTGTTCACGGAAACATTTTTCTAAAAATGCTTTTTTTTTCGGGCCCAGAGGACATCAAAACCTATATTTGTGGACGTGGAATTTTGGGTGGAAGAAACCAGCTTCCCTACACACCACGTACAGGATAAGGAAAGTAAAATGCAATAGGTTAGACTCAGTACAATGCTCGCTTGTTTCCTGGACAGGGTTAGCTATTTCAGTATTAGTTTGATTGTTAGTTCAGTAGGGAGACGCCAGGGGCGCCTGTCAATCTACGTCTTTATGCGTTGCCACGTAATTTACAGGGAACATTTCGATGTAAATTTGCACAAGTTATCAATGACGTGTGTTGAACGCATGGGCGGTTCGTAAAGGCCCGCGGCCATGTACACGGTGGCCTTTGAAACCCGGTCCTTAGTTCGAGATGTTACTTCGGAACGCCCACATACCACAAATTCCTAATGTCCATCAATGTGACGGGAAGCTTGTAAACCAGGTTCGGTCGTCTCTTCCCTGCCCAGCGTTTTTATTTACAATCAAATACATTTAAATTCCACTGCAGAGGGCCAAATCCCTTCCCCAAATGTTGGAAGAGTGTTAAAACTAGGATTTGAACTGTTGCATTTACGTATTTCATTGCAAATAAAATAAACAATCTGATGTCCTCCATTCACATGAATTTCTCTACATCTTTGCAACACATTATTGTTAAAAAGCTAATGCTTCTATTTACTTCCTGCTAATCGAGAAAAAATTAACAGAAATAGTCTTATTACTTGCTTCGTTGTATGTAGAAGCGAAATAAGGAAGTACCATAAGTTAAAGTGATAGTCAAAAGCTGGTTGCTATGTGACTGAAGTTCCTTTGTTTGTATGGACAGGAGTTGATAAAGTCCTATATGAGAAAAACATGTTTATAAAGGTGAAAAGCAAAAACAAGGAATAACTCAAAAACTATCAATTCCACGAAAAAGTATATAGCATAAATTGTGTGCTTTCACGTCCTCTACCTTTTTGTGTAATAAGCTTTTTGTCCATCTCTTACGGTTTGGCAGTTATGCAAAATTCCGTAAAACTTCTCCAGAATAAAGTAGTCTTCAGAGGCTATCCCCAGAAAATTAATGATATACGTTTAATTTGTCAGGTAAATATCTTTATTATACGAAATTCCAATCAAAATCGTTTTAGGCATTTCTAAGAAAATCAACATGTTCCAAAAATGTTCAATGTAAAGGGTAGTTTGGGATAGCGGGATTTTTCTCAAAATCTTCGTGTCTTATCCCTGGAAGACACTAAACATAAATACCAACTTTGGTATTTTACCGACTTTTCGTTTTTGAGCTATCGTGTTCAAAGGCACACGGACATACACATAAGGACCTGTTTCTGAAAATGCTCTTTTTGGATACAGGGAACTTGAAACATGTATTTACGGTTAAATCTCGGTATCGAATTTTTGGGTGGAGTGCAATACTTTCTCTATTCACTATGTCTATCTGTTCTACAAACAAACTATTTTTACAAAAGATTATTCTTCTATCTACTTCAGCTAATCGAGATAAACATTATCAGAAATAGTGTTATTACCTGCTTTCTTGTGAATAGGAGCGAAATAAGGGAGTACACTAGGCTAAAATGTCAGTCAAATCTTCTAAAACCTATCCTATGTGATTGAAATCCATTTCTTTGCATGGCCATGACAAAATCCAGTATGAGAAATATTTAAGTATTTTATGTACATTTGTTGTACAGTTTTGTCTATCCCTTATGGCTCACCAGTTACACAAATGCCATCCAAAATGAAAGGCTCTTAAGTGGCTATTACCACAAAATTCAAAATATACTTTTTTTTTTGGTAGTGTTTAACGCCCACTTTTACTGCTCTGGCACCGCAGGCGCTGACGACACATGAAGATGGAGCCCCGGTGGAATGAGATGGCGGAGAAAACCCGCCCTGCGCCGTTTTGTCCACCACAAATCTCACATGCAGTCGCTTGGGATCGAACCCGGCCCGGGTCTCGGTGAGAGGCGAATGGTCTGACCACTCGGTCACGCCGCGGCCGTCTTGTTTGTGATATAAATATCTTTTATATTAATCAAAATCTTTAGCCATTTTTCAGCAAAACAAAATTTTCAACCAATTTTCCATTTAAAGGGTAGTTTGTGCTGGGGAATATTATTTTTTAAATCTTCGTGTCGCATCTCTGGGAAATACTAAACTTAAATAGGCAGTTGGGTTTTTAACGGTTTTTTCGTTTTTGAGCTATGCTGTCCAAAGGCACACACACGGAACTTTTTCTAAAACGTTTTTTTTTTTCTGATTCAGGGGACCTTAAAACATGTATTTAAGGTAAAAATCTTGCTACTGAACTTAGCGTCGAATGGTACACCTTATTTATCCACTATATATATTGTACATACGGGCTAGAGAAAGTAAACTTCTGATGTGCTCCATTGACATGGCATCGACCTGTCAAACTATTCTTACAAAAAGCTTATTCTTCTATCTACTTCATACCAGTCAAGATAAACATTAGCAGAAATTGTCTTATTACTTGTTTTCTTGTAAGTAGAAGGGAAATAAGGGAGTACACTAGGGTAAAGCGATAGTCAAATATTTTAAAAGCTGGTTGCCAAGTGTAGATTAAGTTGCCAATAAAACAAAAGAGATGATAAGATACGTAAGATTGGCGGAGTGGGTCAGAAGGCGAACATTTCACAAAAGGAGGTAAAAGAACGAATAGCAACCATGTATGAGAAACATTTTAAGCATTTTTAAAACAGAAACAAATAATAAGAAATATCTTGGTAATGGTTAACTTTTCAAAAAATATATATGAGGTAAATGTAAACTTAAACAGCTCAACATTCTTGTATAGTATGTTTTTGACTATCTCTTACGGTTTATCTCAGAAACAGTCAAATATACTTAAAAATGTATATGACATACGTTATGTTTTTTAACGATATCTGCATTTTTTGTGTGGTAAGTTTTTGTCTATCTCTCACGGTTTACCAGTTATGCAAAATTCATCCAGAATGAAGAGGTCTTAAGAGCTATTCCCAGAAATACATTATATTTGTCGTGTAAATATCTTTAATATACGATATTTTAATCAAAATCGTTAGAGGCATTTATGAGAAAATCAACATTTTGGAAACTTTTTCCATGTAAAGCGTAGTGTGGGGTCGGGATATTTTTCTCAAAATGGTTATGTCGTATCCTTGGAAGACACTAAACTTACATACCAACACATACCGACTTTTCGTTTTGAGTTATCACGTTCACAGGTACATAGACACACACACAGACCTTTTTCTAAAAATACTTTATTTGGATTCAGTGAGATCCAAAACATATATTTCTGGTGAAATCTTAGTATCGAAATTTTCGGTGCAATACAATACCTTCTATATACACTATATACATAGTACGTGTAGCGAAAGTAAAAATGAAAGAAGGTATGCAACATTTCAGAAAATTCATTCAGAATGAACAAGGTCTTCAGAAGTTATTCCCAGAAAATCAAGATATACATTTTATCCACCATGTAAATCTTTTATATCGGTATTTTGATCAAATTTGTTTGAGCCATTTTTGAGAAAAGCAAAATTTAAAAAAAAAGTTCCATGTAAGGGTAGTAAACTTAAATACCAAGTTTGGTTTAACGGATTTTAGTATTTTAGCTATGATGCTCATAGAAACACACGGACATACACGGAATTTGTACTAAAATGATATTATTCATGGGGTCTCAAAACATATATTTCCCGTGAAATCTCGGTATTAAAATTTTGGGTGGAATACAATCCCTTCTCTTCACACTGCACGTGTAGAAAAAAGAAAATATTATTGTTGGAGATAGGATGATTTTGTCCTTTGAGAAGTTTTAGTTGTATTTAAACAAAAACTGAGATTTTTGGAACATTTTGAAAGTGTAAAAATGTAGTTTTATGAAATAGTACCCTAGGAAACAGTGTATTGTACGATCTTTATATAACTGTTGAGTGAGATGCAAGGGGAGGACAGACAAATGTTGGTTTTCTATAGACGCTGAAATGTTACATCAGCTATTTGTAATAACAAATCCAGTTTTGGTTTTTAATCGATTTTCACATTAGAAATTACTACTATGGATTATCCGTAAAACAAAAAAAATCTAATGTGTTCCATTCACATGACTTTCTCTACGTCTGTGTAACAAACTATTGTTATTAAGCTTATTCTTCTATTTACTGCATGCTAGTCGAGAAAAAATTAGCAGAAATAGTCTTATTACTTGCTTCCTTGTAAGCAGAAGCAAAAGATGGGATTATCATAGGTTAAAGTGAAGTCAAAAGCTGGTTACTAGGTGACTGAAGTTTGTATGGGCACGAATTGACAAATTCCTGTATGAGAAAAGTACAAGTTTTTTAAACCTGAAACCAAAAACAAAGAATATCTCAAAATCGATCAACTCCTCGAAAAAAAAAATATATAACATAAATTGTGTGTTTTAATGTGCTCTACATTTTTTGTGTGGTAAGTTTTTGTCCATTTCTTACGATTTAGCAGTTATGCAAAATTTCATAAAATTCATCCAGAATAAAGTAGTCTTCAGAGATTATTCCCAGAAAATTCAAGATATATATTTTATTTGTGAGGTAAATGTCTTTGATATACTATATTTTCATCAAAATCGTTAGAGCCATTTTTGAGAAAATGAAAGTTATCGAAAAGAGTTCCATGTAAAGGGCGGTTGAGGGTGGGGGGATTTTCTTGAAAATGTTCGTGTCGCATCCTTGGAGAATTCAACAGTCTTTTCGTTTTTGAGCCTTGTTGTCCACAGACACACAGACAAACACACATATGCACACACACGGACCTTTTTCCAAAACTGCTAAAAGCAAAAATGCCTACTATGGATTATCCGTAAAACAAAAATAGGTTTTTCAAAACGTGCGTGTCTCCTTTAATTCGGATAACCGGTGGAACAACATGAAGGGCTGACGACTTTCACTAGAGAGGTAACTCTGACATGATGGAGTGCTTTTGTAAACAGTGTGTACTTTCTCCCCAGCCTTGCAGATCCGATTTTGTGTAGCAAGACAAAGAGCATATGTTTGCGAGCTTACCTCAGTGCCAGAGAGTTTTTGCATATGCAGAAAAAGACGAGCGTAAGCAAGTGCATTATTTAAATACATTCCTAGACTTGCCAGTTTCCGCTCCGGATGTTTCAAGTTCTGACCTTATACATATTTAATCGCAAGGAGCAAGGGTTTAGAACCCCTTCGCTCTCTTTCTCTTTATTTCACGGCGCGTGAGGCTGTAATTGCTGCTGACAATATGTTGTTTTGTTTACGACTGGCGCGTGCAGCTTTTTAAAAGCCTTTCGATGCTAAGTAAGTGTTGGTTGCCTGGACACACAGGCGTCGTGGGAAATATAATCACTGACGCTGAAGTCAAGAAGAAAATCATATCAGTTCATACATTACCTACACTTTTTATAGCCTTTTCAATAAATTATTCTTAAAATAATTTATTGTTCTTCCTACTGCGCGTTAATTGTGATAAACGTCTGTAAAAGCTTTTATTGCGTATTTCCTTTAAAATACAATGAAAACCTTAATTAATGTATACAGGGTGGACCATTTAATATGTAACTATTTTCTGATAGTGTTTAACGCCCGCTTTTACTACTTGAGGCACCGCAGGCGATGACACTGATGATGCATGGAATAAAGATGGAGCACCGGTGAAATACGATGGTGGGGGAAACCGGAGAACCCTGCACCGGTTTATTCACCACAAATCTCACACGCGTACGCTTAGGATCGAACCCGGACCGTCTAGGGTAGAGGCGAGTGGTCTAATCACTCAGCCATGGCGCAGGTCTAATTTGAGGCTGTAGAATATTTCCAAAACTAAGTCTTGAATAAAAGTTGCTTGATATAAAGAGGAAAGGTAAATGTCATTTGTTGTGTTTTAATTGGAGAAGATTTGGATGATAATTTGAGGGCCAGGAACGTTTTTTTTAATAGGAACCAACATTTAATATTTTATATGCGTAAGCATTCACGGCCGGTGTCCATGGTTTTAAAATTTAAAATTTTAAAACCATTTAATATTTTGTTTCCTTATTTCTCAATAAAAATAAACAACTTTTGTTTAAACCATTTTCTTGTACATTTTTATTTTACTGGTGTACACAATTAAACTTTTATGAAAGTCAGATACACAGATTATCAACACTGCACGGGTATTGTACAGTATTATTTCATAAGAATCATACCTTAGTGTAGTAAATGTTCAAAATGATGCCCTTCTTCCTTATTACTTGCTTCCTTGTAAGTAGAAGCGAAATAAGGGAGTACCATATGTTAAAGTGATAGTCAAAAGCTGGTTGCTATGTGACTGAAGTTCCTTTGTTTGTATGGACAGTGTAATCCCAGTGTAAGAAAACTATAAGTTTTAAGCTGAAATTAATAACAACGAATAAGAAAATAAAAGCTTTCGAAAAAAGTTCCATGTAAAGGGTAATTTGAGGTGGGGGTTGTTCTCAAAATCTTAGTGTCTCATCCCTGGAGGGTACTAAACTTAAATACTAAGCTTGATATTTAACGCCCGCACTCACGTGGACTTTTTTCCAAAAATTATTTTTTTGGATTCAGGGACAAAAAACCATGTATTTCCGGTGAAATGTTGGTGTCGAATCTTTAGGTGCATTACAATATCTTCTGCACTCATTATGTACATAGAGATATTGAAAAGGTATTACAGTGATAACCTGATAAAATATCCTTCCTATATTTAACAGTCAATTTTGCTAACTTGTCTTATCAAATACAACTCTTGTTTTTATGAAGATCGCATAACGACAGCTTTTAAAACATTTGACTATCACTTAACCATAGGGCATTCGTTTAGTTCCCTTCTACTTATAAGGAACTAAGTAATAAGAACATTCTGTTAATGATTATCTAAATTAGCATGCTGTAGAAAAGAGAATAAAATTTTGCAAGAAGTCCGTTTGTAGAAGAGTTAGAGATACTCATGTGAGAGTAACACATCAGATTGTTTTTGTATTCGAAGGAAATGTGTGCTGTCGCTGTAGGATAGCAGAGAAATGTATTTTAATAGTAATTGTTGAAGGACGGCAGCCATGTTTCACAGGCAGTTAGCTTGTAATTAATTTCCCCATAGCCACAAGAGTCGGCGGCTGACACATTCCGCGTTTCTTGCGTTAGCTGTGTAAAGAACTTGATAGTAGCACACGCTCCTCACCACAACACTAGCTACCGCATTCTATACTTTTCTTGTTTTTTTTTGTAATATCGCATCCATTCCTACGGAGCATAACATTAATCCTATATAAACATCTCATGTGATCCATTCACATGACTTTCTTTACATCTCTGCAACACATTATTGTTAAAAAGCTTGTGCTTCTATTTACTTCATGCTAATCGAGATAAACATTAGCAGAAATAGTCTTATTACTTGCTTCCTTGTAAGCAGAAGTGAAATAATGGAGTACCATAGGTTAAAGTGATAGTCAAAAGCTGGTTGCTATGTGACTGAAGTTCCTGTGTTTGTATGGACAGCAGTTGACAAATTCTTGTATGAGAAAAGTATAAGTTTTTTGAAGCTGAAACCAATAACAGGAATATCTAAAAAACGACCAACTCCTCAAAAAATGTATATGACATAGATTATGTGTTTTATCGCACTCTACACATTTTGTGTAGTAGTTTTTGTCTATCTCTTACGGTTTGCCAGTTATGCAAAATTCCGCAAAATTCATTCAGAATAGGTAAATTAGTCTTCAGCGGCTATTTGTCAGGTAAATATCTTTAATATACGATGTTTTGATCAAAATCGTTAGAGCCATTTTTAAGAAAATGAAAATTTTCGAAAATTTTCCATGTAAAGGGTAGTTTGGAGTGGGGGAACTTTTCTCAAAATCTTCGTGTTGCGTCCCTGGAAAATAGTAAACTTAAATACCAACTTTGATATTTTACCGACTTTTCGTTTTTGAGCTATCGTGTTCACAGATACATGGATACGCAAACACTCACTCACACTTACACACACGTACCTTTTATGAAAATGCTCTGTTTGGATACAGGGGACCCTAAATTATGTAATTCCGTTGAAATCTCGGTATCGAATTAATGTGTGGAGTGTAATACCTTCTCTATACACTATATACATAGTGCGTATAGAGAGAGTAAAATCAAATGACTTTCTTTACCTGCAAACAAACTATTCCTACAATAATTTATTTTGTTTTGGTAATGGTAGTCAATGGTGACAACGGTGGCCAACTAGGCGGCCCAGGTTCGATCCCAAGCGCCCGCATGTGGGATTTGAGGTGGATGAACCGGCGTCTGGGTTGGTATTCTCAGTGTCCTCCGGTTTTCCCCCGTCACTTATTCCACCAATTGCTCCATCTTTCGTATCATCGACTTCCTCACACTCCTCACCAATCGTTCCAGATTCTCTATTCTGTGGTTTCGTATCGTTGGATTCCCGACAGGCTTCTGAACTTCAGGCATCCGCTTGTAAGTCCTAGGGAAGGGGGGTTGTCAGTCCTAAAATACGGGGAGGGTAAACCCAGTACGAAACGAATTTAGTAACGAGAGAGCAACGAGTTGCTAAACATAATTTTGTAACGTGTTGTCCACGTGCACAGCATTTTAGTATATGTTGTATACATTTATTACCTAACAGATATGTGTACAGGAAGAGTAATGTGGGTAATCTGGTGCGTTCCATTGTCATAAGTTTCTATAGCTGTTCCAAATACAAACTATGCTTCATTTATCTACGTCATGCTAATCGAGAAAACATTAGCAGAAATGGTCTTATTACTTGCTTTCTTGTGAGTAGAAGAGAAATACACCAGGCTAAAACGATGTATTTTAAAAGCTGGTTGCTATGTGAGACATTTGAGAAAAGTTGGGTGGTTTAAAATTAAGGAGGAATATCTCGAAAATGATCAACTCTACAAGAAAGCCTCATTTGATATAAATTGTGTGTTTTAATGAAAACATTTTTTTTTTTCGAAATAAGGTTTTGTCTCAGCAAAATTCTGCAAAATAAAGAGCTCTTCAGAGTCTATTCACAGAAAGTTCAAGGTATACATTTTATTTGTATAGAAAATATCTTTAATGTACAGTATTTTAACAAATCAGGGATTATATCTCTGGGGTTTTCCGTTATCTCGGCACCTATTTTATAAACCAGTTCTCTTATTACTTTCTCTAGCCCCATATATACAATGTACATAGGGATAGAGAAGGTATTGTAATGCACCCAAAAATTTGATACCGAGATTTTACCGGAAATATATGTTTTGAAGTCCCCTGAGTCCGAAAAAAGCATTTAAAAAAAAAGGTCCCTGTGTGTGTGTCTGTGGACAGCATAGCCCCAAAACGAAAATACCGTTAAATACCGAACTTAGTATTTAGGTTTAGTATCTAACAAGGGTGCGACATGAAGATTTTCAAAAAAATACCTCCACCACAAACTACCCATTATAGGGATAAAATTTCAAAAAATTTTATGTTCTTAAAAATGACTCTAACCATTTTGATTAAAATTCCGTATATTAAGGCTATATATGTCCGAAATAAAATATATATCTCCACTTTTTTGGGAATAGCCTCTGAATACCTCTTTATTCTGGATGAATTTTTCCGAAATTTGCTTAACTGCTAAACCGTAAGAGATAGAAAAAAAAAAAAAAAACTCACTGCATAAAAATCATCACGACAAAGCACACAATTTATGTCCTTTACGTTTTTTGTTGTGGAGGTAACCGTTTTCGAGATATTCCTTGCATGCAAAGCTATGCTGTCCACAGACACCACATATACACACACTCACACACACACACACACACTGATATACAGACAGAAAGACAGACAAACAAACACGGATCTTTTACTAAAAATCCTTTTTTTTTTCGGATTCAGGGGGGTCTCAAAACATAAATCTGCGATGAAATCTCGGTATGGAATTTTTGGGTGCAATGCAATAACTTCTCTATACACTATGTACATAGCACGTGTAGCGAAATAAAAGGGTCATTATCCTGTTGCGGCGACAACCTACTACAGGGGTTCCGGGTTCGTGTCCCGGGTGTATGTCAAGGCTATTAAGGAATGGTGTGGAGATGTGGGTGCTCAAGCTCAGGATTTTGTTGGCATGGAATCTTTATCAGGTGTGATAAGACACAAGTGATTTTTTTGAATTTCAGATTATTGTTGAACTCATTTATTCATTTTGTTCGGCCTTTTCTGCCCTCGAACACTTACGCAGTCCTCCTAAATTTTCCCCTTTTCAGCTACGCTTTACGCGATCGCGTCTGTCATTCCTTGTTACTTTTGACCGCCTGCCGGAGCATCAAATAAACACTGTTTCTATAGCGGCCGCATGTGGTCCGTTTATTTCTACTGCGGACACATATCACGTCTTACCTCTGTCACTCTTCCAGGGCTAGTGAATTCCGTCGCGGTCATATGTTGCCCATGCGGCTTCCCCGTGGAATCAAATATCACATCTTATCTCTGCAAATGTTCCATGCCTGGTGCCAAAAGTGTAGCTTGAACAACAAGAGAATTGTTTCTCTTTTTCCTGTTATGTCCACCTTCGGGCAGTGTAACCTCGCCCTTTCAGTTCAATGTCTTTCCCTTAACGGTACTATCCTACCTGGTCGCTTGTCAGCTCGTGACAACTGTTTGTCCTTGTTATGTCCATCCTCGGGCAGTGTAGCCTCACCCCTTCCGTTCAATGTCCTTCCCTTAACGGTACTATCCTACCTGCAGCTCGTGACAACTGTTTGTCCTTGTTATGTCCACCCTCGGGCAGTGTAACCTCACCCCTTCAGTTCAATGTCCTTCCCTTAACGGTACTATCCTACCTGTTCGCTTGTCAGCTCATGACAACTGTTTGTCTTTGTTATGTCCATCCTCGGACAGTATAACCTCACCCCTTCAGTTAAATGTCCTTCCCTTAACGGTACTATCCTACCTGGTCGCTTGTCAGCTCATGACAACTGTTTGTCTTTGTTATGTCCATCCTCGGACAGTATAACCTCACCCCTTCAGTTAAATGTCCTTCCCTTAACGGTACTATCCTACCTGTTCGCTTGTCAGCTCATGACAACTGTTTGTCTTTGTTATGTCCATCCTCGGACAGTATAACCTCACCCCTTCAGTTCAATGTCCTTCCCTTAACGGTACTATCCTACCTGGTCGCTTGTCAGCTCGTAACAACTGTGTGTCCTTGTTATACCCACCCTCGGACAGTGTAACCTAACCCCTTCAGTTCAATGTCCTTCCCTTAACGGTACTATCCTACCTGGTCGCTTGTCAGCTCGTAACAACTGTGTGTCCTTGTTATGTCCACCCTCGGGCAGTGTAACCTCACCCCTTCAGTTCAATGTCCTTCCCTTAACGGTACTATCCTACCTGTTCGCTTGTCAGCTCGTGACAACTGTTTGTCCTTGTTATGGCCACCCTCGGGCAGTGTAACCTCACCCCTTCCGTTCAATGTCCTTCCCTTAACGGTACTATCCTACCTGCAGCTCGTGACAACTGTTTGTCCTTGTTATGTCTATCCTCGGACAGTGTAACCTCACCCCTTCCGTTCAATGTCCTTCCCTTAACGGTACTATCCTACCTGCAGCTCGTGACAACTGTTTGTCCTTGTTATGTCTATCCTCGGACAGTGTAACCTCACCCCTTCAGTTCAATGTCCTTCCCTTAACGGTACTATCCTACCTGTTCGCTTGTCAGCTCGTGACAACTGTTTGTCCTTGTTATGTCCACCCTCGGGCAGTGTAACCTCACCCCTTCAGTTCAATGTCCTTCCCTTAACGGTACTATCCTACCTGTTCGCTTGTCAGCTCGTGACAACTGTTTGTCCTTGTTATGTCCACCCTCGGGCAGTGTAACCTCACCCCTTCAGTTCAATGTCCTTCCCTTAACGGTACTATCCTACCTGTTCGCTTGTCGGCTCGTAACAACTGTTTGTCCTTGTTATGTCCACCCTCGGGCAGTGTAACCTCACCCCTTCAGTTCAATGTCCTTCCCTTAACGGTACTATGCTACCTGGGTCACTTGTCAGCTCGTGACAACTGTTTGTCCTTGCCTTCTTAGACGTGTTTTACAATATTTCTTTCCTGGCCATTTTCAATGTACATTTGTCCCCTCTTAATATAATTTAATATTATATTGGCTATAATTTTTATCTCTCTTTTAGATAACTTTTAACCCCGTGAATCGACATGTACTGTCTCACTGTGTAGTAGTAGTAGTAGTAGTAGTAGTAGTAATAGTAGTAGTAGTAGAAGTAGTAGAGAGAGAGAGAGAGAGAGAGAGAGAGAGAGACAGGAGTATTTTCTTCTGTTCATACACACAAACACTGAGGGACGCTTTCCTAAAAATTCTTTCTATACAGGCGATCCTAAAAAGTGTATTTCTAGTGAAATCTTTGTATGAATGTTTGAGAATGCAAAACCTTCTCCATCTTGTGATGTACTTAGTATATAAAGAAAAAAAAAAAAGGAGTAGAGTAAATGTGTTTCGTAGGAATATACTGTAGAAGAATGAGTTCAGAGATTGTTTGCAACGTAGTAATGAAATTCAATTCAATTTGTTTATTTATTGTTTCCATTGATTTCTCCAAATCAATTCTATCCACAACATCGCTGTGGCATACAGTCATTTATTTCATCAGTGTGGAGAGACTTAAAGAACACACTGTAGTCGTCAAATTAAGAGATAGACTCACAGGCTGTTTCACGCAGCGGTTCCTCCTATTTTAAATGCATGGCGCTGGAAACTGCAGACAACATAATTCAGACTTGAGAAACAAAAGCATCAAACCAGAAAACACTTTTAATTCCCCAAGCTCACTCGGGTTGTCCAGAGATTGTTCTTGAAGAGGAATGTTCACGACGTGAAAACGTTTATCTGTCCACACCTTGCGCGCATGCGCCGGTCACATTTAAATTGCTTGCACGTAGCGTACTGTCATTTGGAAGCATGTAAAAGTGTGGCGGACGAAAGAGACAAGGATAATTGACGTTGGTGAAAAGAGATGGTCATACGAGGGCGGATCGAAAAGTAATGCTCGTTTTTTTTTTTTTTTACTTTCTCTAGCCTGCATGTGGATAGAGAAGGTATTGTATTTCACCAAAAATTCCATGTTGACTTTTCACCAGAAATATATGTTTTGGGATCCTCAGAGTTCGAAAAAAGCATTTTAGATAATGGTGCGTGTGTCAGAATAGCTTAGCTCAAAAACGAAAAGCCCGTTAAACACCAAACTTGGTATTTAGGTTTATCTGTATGAAATTGCAATATTCCAGCTGCATTACCAAGGCAGAAAAAAAATTGATTCATTCACATGAGTTTCTCTAGCTGTTACACAAACGACTTTCCTTACGAAAATTTATTTCTTTATCTAATTCACGTCAATCAAGGTAAACATTAGCAGAAATTGTCTTATTATTTGCTTCGTTGTAAGTAGAACGGACATAATGGAATATGCTAAGCTAAATCGATAGTAATAATCTTTACTTTCTCTATACGCACTATGTACATAGTGTATAGAGAATGTATTGCACTCCACCAAAAAATTCGATACCGAGATTTCACTGGAAATATATGTTTTAGGGAACCCTGTATCCAAAAAATAAGTATTTTCAGAAAAAGGTCCAAGTGTGTGTGTGTGTGTGTGTGTGACCGTGTGTCTGAATGTCTCAAAAACGAAAAGTCGGTAAAATACCAAACTTGGTATTTAAATTTAGTATCTTCCGGGGATGCGACACGAAGATTTTGAGAAAAATCCCCCCACTCCAAACTACCCTTTACATAGAACTTTTTTCGAAAATTTTGATTTTCTAAAAAATGGCTAACGGTTTTGATTAAAATATCGTATATTTAAGATATTTACCTGACAAATACAATACATATTTTGAATTTTCTGGGAATAGCCTGTGAAGACTACTTTATTCTGAGTGAATTTTACGGAATTTTGCCTAACTGCTAAAGCGTAATAGAGAGACAAAACTTACCACACAAAAAAGTAGACCACATTAAAACACATAATTTATGTTGTACACATTTTTTTTCCTGGAGTTGCTTGTTTTTTATTCAGATGTTTTTAAAAGCTGGTGTTATATGAAACAACAGAAGCTCGGTTTGCTTTGCATAGCTTGCATTAAAACAAGAAATATGAAATGAAACGTCACTTAAGGTAGTTTAAAATTGAAACAAATAACAAGTAATATCTCAGAAACAGCCAGCGCTACATAAAATTCGTAATTGACATATATTGTCTGTTTTAACCAGATCTACATTTTTCTTTATTAAGTTTTTGTCCATCTCTTATGGTTTAGCAGCTATGTAACATTCCGTAAAATTCATCCAGAATAAAGTAGTCTTCAGAGGCCATTCCCATAAAATTCAAGATGTATATTTTATTTGTCAGTAAATATGTTTAATATATGATATTTTAATCAAAATCATTAGAGCCATTTTTGAGAAAATGAAAATATTCGAAAAAAGGTTCCATGTAAGCGTTATTTGGGAGTGGGAGGATTTTCTTGAAAATCTTTGTGTCGCGTCCTTGGAAGTCACTAAACCTAATTTCCAAGTTTGGTATTTAATGGTCTTTTCGTTTTTGAGCAGACACACTAAACATGCTTTCTTCGGACTCAGGGGACCCCAAAACATATATTTCAGGTGACATTTGAATATGGAATGTTTGGTTGGAATGTAATAGGTACTGTACACCATGTACATTGTGCATGAAGTGATAGTAATTACCGTGCGTTACTTTTCGATCCGCCCTCAGTATCATAGCGTTAAGACCGCGTGAAAAGAAAACTCCCGTTAATGAATTGCAGAAAGAAGGAGCAAGGGAAAATCGAAAGAAGGGATCCCCAGAGGAGGATAACTGTATTGCCCGTGCTATGTGTCTGATGGTTGTAATTTCGTTCTCGCTGTAAAAATGAAGGTGAGACAACTGAAACGAACTGGAACCTTGGGCGCCATCTTCTGCCATTTTTATGGACCTCATTCCAAGGCAGGAAAAGAGGATTAAAGCTTTCAACCGCTCCATACATGTTTTTATTCTCATTGGTAAAATGAAAATGCTCGCTTCTAGGAATTAATATTGATGTTTAGCAACTATAAATCTCACTCTGGATGCCTGACGTGCACAATTACCTTCTGATGCGATTCAATGAGATGGCCACCCAGAAAGTAACGAATGATGTTGAATAACTAAACAATAACGAAGGTCGTCTCCTTAGCGCGGTGGCTACTTACCAAGCGGGAGACCTGGGTTCGATCCCCAGTATCGGCGTGGTGATTTTTCCCCCGCTGGGAGTCCTGGCCCAGGGTGCACTCAGTCTCGTAAGGTCCCTGGGGGGGGGCCAATTGAGGAGCTACTTGATGGAGAAGTAGCGGCTCCAGGTCATGAGGACCGCGTTAACCGGCCGGGGGACTCGAGGCGCTGACCACGTCTCACCCTCCAATACTGCACCCCATCCATGACGTCTGTAGTGGACCGAGATGGGGGACGCAGCGGCCGTGCGGTGAGCTGTTGTGCCATGGAGTTATTATAAACAATAACGAAAGTTATCAACATAAAACTTAATTTACAACATTACATTACCTTCTCTATATGTACTATGAAGGTATTGTATTGCACCCAAAAATTCTATACTGAGATTTCACCCGAAACAGATGTTTTGAGACCCACTGAATTAAAAAAAAACATTTTTAGAAAAATGTCCGTTTGTCTGTGTGCAGCATAATTTAAAAATGAAAAGACAGTTAAAAACCAAACTTGATATTTAAGTTTGGTATCTTCTAAGGATGCGACACGAAGGTTTTCAAGATAATCCCCCCACTACAAACTACCCAATATTTTGAAAAAAGTTCCAAAATGTTGATTTTCTTAAAAATGGCTCAAACTATTTTGACTACAATCTCGTATATTTAAGATATTTACTTCACAAATAAAATGTATATCTTCAATTTACTGGGAATAGCTTCTGGATGAACTTTACGGATTTTTGAATAACTGCTAACCCGTAAGAAATGGACGAAAGGTTACATAGAAGATGTAAAACACATTAAAACACACAATTGATGTTATATACATTTTTTTCATGGAGTTGATCGTTTTTAAGATATTTCTTGTTTTTAGTTTCAGCTTTGAAAAGCTTTTCTATACAGGAATTTGTCAACGCCTGTCCATACAAACAAAAGAACAAGCTTTTGACTATGTGGTACTCCTTTATTTTGCGTCTACTTACAAGGAGGAAAATAACAAGACTATTTCTGCTGTTTGTTTTCTCAATTAGCGTGAAATAAATACAAGCCTAAGCTTTTTAACAATAATTTGTTGCAGAGATGTAGAGAAAATCATATGAATGGAACACATAAGATTATTTGCAATGCAATGTCCATTCTGTCAAGATATTAATTGTCACTTGGTGACAGTTTTTCATTGCCAACGTTATGCTTTTCTACCGCCAAAGAACTTATTAACTTTTTTGGATGCACAAAATGTTCGGCTAATCGAATGTTATAGTCAAATAACGCAAGTGTATAGTGATAATGCAATGAACGAGCCTTCAGTGAGGAAATGGCGCATACTTTAGCAGTAATCAAGAATGAACCAGTGTGTACGACAAAGACTGGTGTGAATGTTCATCAACCGTTATGAAGGAGTTGAAAGCAAATATTGATTAAAGCATTAAGAAAAACCGGTGTTTCACTTTGGACACCATATATGATACTTTGGATGGAAAAGATTTCCCAGCCATGAATACCTCAAACTGAGAATGACAATTTGGCTCATATCTTTAGCAGTGGAAAAGTATAACACCTGTATTGAAAAACCTGGCAATAAAAAACCTTGATAGTAATAGCGATTACGTTGAGAAATATACTAAGGTAACTTCGTAAATAGAGTTTTGTGTTGATAACAATTCTCCAATGACAAATTCCTCACTTGAAGGAACACCTAGGAGGCCGACGGTTCGCTTCAGATGAGTTGATGCAACACCTCATGACAACGTGGCTGAAAACCTAAGGCTAGGATTTTTATCAGGAGGGAATAATGAAACCCATCCCACGAAGCGACAAGTGCCTCAACCAATATGGAGACTATATGGAAAAAATATGATGGGTTTTCATTTACATGACTTTCTCTACATCTCTGCAACAAATTATAGTTAAAAAGCTTATGCTTCTATTTACTTCATGCTAATCGAGAAAAATTAGCAGAAATAGTCTTATTACTTGCTTCCTTGTAAGTAGAATAGAAATAAGGGAGTACCATAGGTCAAAGTGATAGTCAAAAGCTGGTTGCTATGTAACTGAAGTTCCTTTGTTTGTATGTTTCCGGTTTGTGACCATGTTAGCCAGATTTCCCTGTAGCCTAGAATCGCGTCTGTGATATTGACAGAGAGCAAATAGTTGCGCAATGCACAGAGAAAGTTTCATTAGAAGTACAGTCTGGGCTAAAATTGGTACCAAACTCATTAGAGAGGGGCTCGCGTGGAATAGACTAGGAGCATGGAGGAGCACAAAAATTGCTGACGAGAATAGTATGAGAATGTGTCCCATTTTCGAGGAGGAAGAGTCGTGGACCCACATCTTGGCAAGATGAAGGGGTACGGAGGAATGGCGGGAAAAATACTTACCGAGATTCTTTACCATCGCGAATATAGTGCTAGAAGCATGTTGGACGCTACTGGTAGGCACGGAAGACGTGGACGGGCTAGGTAACTTTATACTTACGGCAAGACAGCTGAGATCTGAGGAGGCTGCTAATAAAGAATGGGGGGAGGAATAAAACAACTAAACAAAAGTGAATACAATGTTTTTACATGTATATTATGTTATGCCTTGGTCACTGTTGTGCTAGGGTTGTATATATTGTGTATATATTAAATATATCTATTTCTTTTAAGTGTAATTATATATTATAAGAGGGTGCATTTATGAAGGTGTACCTTATGCTGTAAATTTAAATTGCTATATTTGAATTGCTATCTTTATTTTTGTGATTACTCTTTTAATTCTTTTGTGTTGTTTTAATATTGCTTTTTAGTGTGTATTACAAAAGCACGCACGGTCTGTGAACGCGTGTGATGATTGAAATTCTATGTATAATATTGCTATGTCAATAAATACACTTATTCATTCATTATTTGTATGGACAGGAGTTGACAAATTCGTGTATGAGAAAAATATGTTTTTGAACGCAGAAACCAATAAAAAGGAATATCTCAAAAACTATTAACTCTATGAAAAAAATGTATATGAAATAAATTGTGTGTTTTATCGTGCCCTAAGTTTTTTGTGTAGTAAGTTTTTATTTATCTCTTACAGTTCACCAGTTATGCAAAGTTCAATAAAAATTATCTAGAAGAAAGATGTCTTATGAGGATATTCCCAGAAAATACAAGATATAAATTTTATTTGGTAAGTAAATATCTTAAATATAAGAGTTTTTTGTCAAAATCATCAGAGTCATTTTTAAGAAAATCAAAATTTTCAATTTTTTTTCCATGTAAAGCGTAGTTTGGCGCGGGGGAATTTTCTTGAAAATCTTCGTGTCGCATCCTTGGAAGATACCAAACTTAAATACTAAGTTTGGTTTTAATGGTCTTTTCGTTTGTGAGCTATGCTGCCCACAGGCACACACACACATACACACAGATACACGCACACGGACATTTTTCTAAAAATGCTTTTTATGGATTCAAGGGATCTCAAAACATATATTTCCGGAGAAATCTCGGTATCGAATTTTTGGGTGCAATATAATACCTTCTCTATATGCTATGTACATGCATATTCTCCACATTTCTGTAACAAATTGTTGTTAAAAAAACTTTATTATTCCCCCTACTTCATGTTTGTCGAGATAAAATTGGCAGAAATGGTTTCATTACTTGCTTCCTTTAATTAGAAGAGAAATAAGGGCAACAACTAGGCTAAAGCAATGGTCAAATATTTTAAAATCCAGTCGCTATGGAATTGACATTCCTTGTTTGTATAGCCAGGAGTTGACAAATTCCTATATGAGACAAGTTTAAGTATTTTAAAACTGAAACCATAACAAAATCAGCTCTAAAAATAAAAACATAAATAAATAAGTAAAAGGTATACGATATTAATTGTGTGTTTTAACGTGATCTATATTTGTCATGTGGTAAGTTTTTGTCTATCTGTTACGATTTAACTTTTATGCAAACTTAGGAATAAAGAGATCTTCAGAAGATTCCCCAGAAAATTCAAAATAAACATTTTATTTGTCATGTAAATATTTTTAATATTGGTTATTTTAGTCACAATCATTACAACCACTTTTGAGAAAATCAAAACTTCTGGAATTTTTTCCATATAAAGGCTAGTTTAGGGTGGGGGACTTTATTATTCTATCTTTTTCATGATAATCGAGATAAAAATAGCAGAAATGGCTTTATTACTTGCTTCCTTGTAATTAGAAGGAAAATAAGGAAATACATTAGGCTAAAGCGATTGTCAAATATCAATTGAGGTCCGTTTCGCTTTGCATGATCCTGTTTAAGAAAAGTTAATTTGTCTAAAATTGAAACCAATAACAAACGGTCAACTCTACAAGAAAAACACATTTGACATAAATGATTTTTAACTTGACCTACATTTTTTCTGCAGTGAATTTTTGTCTACATCTCATGAGTTAACGTTATTTAAAATTCTGCAAAAATAAACAAAAATACATTTTATTTGTGATGTGCATATCTTTAATATACGGTATTTCAATTAAAATCTTTAGAGCCATTTTTGAGAAAATCAAAATTTTATAGGGTATGGAGGCGAGGGGAATTTCTTGAGAATCTTCTTTTTGCATCCTTGGAAGATACTGAACTTGAATACCAGGTTTGGTAATTAACAGACAATTCGTTTTTGAGTTATACTGTCCACAGATACACACATACACACGCGGATCTTTTTCTAAAAATGTATTTCTTCGTACTCAAGAAACCTCTAAACATGTATTTCCGGTGAAATCTCAATTTTGATTTTTTGGGTGGAACACAACACCTTCTTTACAGGCACAAGTACAACGAATTTGTTAAACATCAAGGGATTGGACAACTTTCTGAAATATTGAAGTTATTGACCAGAAATGCCAGTAAAAACACTACAAACCATTTATTAAGCAATGGTTAGGTCTTCATTACTACATAGAAGTGCGATTTTGGGATAGGATAGGGTAGACAATCTAAATAAAATACAATGTCGTTTCTGGAAACGTATTCCGGGATTGGGGAGGGGAACTTCTTATCACGATGCTGGGAAGATGCTGTATATGCTAAAGTAAGTGTAGATACTGGCTGCGAATAATTAAAGGCAGCCAAGCAACTCTAAGAGCAATATGCTATCGGCATCAGATGAATAACATAGAACACTCAAAATGGTGGGGCTACAACGGGGATTATCAAATATTGGCTTAAACGATATTTGGCAGCCAAAATAGATATAACGTTATGAACAAAGTAAAAAGACGACTATGCGATATAAACAGGCAGGAAATAGAATATGATTGTAGAAACACATCGTCATTGTAGTTACAAAATGGAATAAAATTGACTGGGGTAAAGAAACATATATTTTAAAATTGGATATGAAACAGAAATCGGGAATAGCGTGGCTCAGGTTGGGAGGGTGGAAAATCCGTAAGGTAGTTGATGAAGTTGGTAAGCGGATTTGCCCCTTATGCTGGTATCAGGAAGACTGGACGCATAATTTGGCAGATTGCGTGCAGATGGAGGTTGCTAGGAAAAAATTATTGGTGGAAGTATTTTTAGCTTCAAACACACGAAGGACAGCATGCTGGGTTTTGATTCAAACAGACAAAACTAGCCAAGCCTGGGCACATACTTAATGGAGGTTCGTGCACTAAGAGATAAAATATTTGTGTAAATATTGTATAGACTTATTTGGTGTTTGACTAATACGTGGTGTAACTGTGAGTACAAGTGTGTGTGTGTGTGTATTTCTAATGTTGTTAAGATATATACAATATATATGTAGCTAATATTCTAAACTCGACCATGCGACTGTGTGACACAACTATTGTATTATTGTAAACTTAATAATAAAATCCTACTACTACTACTACTACTATTACTACTACTACTACTACTACTATGTATATAGTACGTGTATTGAAAGTAAAACTTATTCAGAAGGTTTCAAAACGTGTATTTCCGCTTAAATTTCGGTATCGAATATTTAGACTGGATATAATACTAAATGATAGTGTAAACATTCTAAATTAGAAGTAAGTAGTATAGTTGAAAACGACTAGAATGACAGTGATAATACATAGTTATTAGCGTGTTGTTAACTTATTACTTTCTCTACACGTACTATGTACATAGTCTATAGTGAAGATAATGTATTCCACCCAAAAGTTCCATACCGAGATTTCACCCGTAATACATGTTTTGGGTCCCCTGAATAAAAAAAAAAAAAAAAAAAGACTTTTTGGAGAAAGATCCGTGTGTGTGTGTCAGTCTGTATAAGTACGTGTCTATAGGATAGCATAGCTCAAAAACGAAAAGACCGTTGAATACCAAACTTTGTATTTAAGTTTGGTATCTTCCAAGGATGCGACACGAAGATTTTTAAGATACTCATCACACCACCAACCTTTGACATGGAACTCTTTTCGAAAATTTTTATTTTCTCAAAAATGGCCTTAACGATTTTGATTAAAATACCGCATATAAGATATTTACCTGACAAGTAGCATGCATATCTTGAATATTCTGCGAATAGCCCTTTGAAGAATACTTTATTCTGGATGAATTTTACGGAATTTTGCATAAACTGCTAAACCGTAAAAGAGGACAGAAGCTTACAACATAAAATGTAGAGCACGTTAAAATACACAATTTATGTTATATCCATTTTTACGTGGAGTTTATCGTTTTTGAGACATTCCTAGCTTTTGGTTTCAGCTTTGAAAAACTTATACTTTTCTCAAACAGGAACTTGTCCACTCCTGTCCATACAAACAAAGGAACCTCAGTCACATAGCAACCAGCTTTTGACTATCACTTTAACCTATGGTACTCCCTTATTTCGCTTATACTTACAATAAAGCAAGTAATAAGACTATTTCTGCTAATTTTTTCTCGATTAGCATGAAGTAAATAGACGCGTAAGCTTTCTAACAATAATTCCTTGCCGAGATGTAGAGAAAGTCATGTGAATGGAAGATTTTTTTTTCTCCCGAGGATGAAGTCTTGCGTTACTGACTTACAATGCACTTAGTGCAGTTTCTGAGCTTCCGGTGCATTGGCAGTGAACTTACTTTCAAATCTGAATCTGTGACATTGAAAAGCTATTTAATGCTATTGTTAGGTTGTGTTATACATAACAATAGCTTAACGTTACTCTTGACAGTATTGGCGGTATTGTAAAACTGGTATCACGTGACAATAAACACCTCGATAACAATGATTGTTTTGTGTAGATAACTTTCGTAATTGTGTAGTTAATCCAAATCGTGTCGTGGATGGCCCTCGTAGTTACAGGCCTTGGTTCGTATCTCGACTGTGACAATTACTTGGTATTTTTCGTCGATCTCTTAGAGTTTATCTCTTCTGCGTAATTTGTCCACAATTAGGAGGTGTTCAGAGCCTATTCTTAGAGAATCCAAAATATAAATTGTGTTTAGGATGAGAATATCTTTAATATACGGTACTTTAATCCAAATCGTTAGAGCCATTTTTGAGAAAATCAACATTTTCAAAACATATATAAAGGGTAGTTTGTGGTGGGCGGATTTTCTTGAAAACCTTAGTATTGTATCCTTGTAAAATACTAATACCAAGTGTGGTATTTCACGGTCTCTTCGTTTTTGAGCTATGCTGTCCACAGGCGTGCGCCCAGACACACACTCACATGTACCTTTTTCTAAAAATTCATTTTTCAGACTCAGGGGACCCATAAATGTGGATTTCCGGTGAAGTCTTGACATCAAAGTTTTAGGTGGAATACAATACCTTCTCTATCCACTATGTGCATTGTACGTGCGGGCTAGAGAAAGTAGCAATAGTGTATGACAGATATTAACGTTGTTCTTAGGATAACGACTAGCTTCCTACTCACAATGTAAAACACCATTTTTACTTTCTCTACACGTATAATGTACATAGTATACAGAGAAGGTACTCTATTGCACCCATACATTCCCTACGGAGATTTCATCGGAAATAATGTTTTGGCTCTCCCTGAATAAAAAAAAAAAAAAAAAAAAAAAAAAAAAAAAGCACTTTTAGAAATAGGTCCATGTGTTGTGTCAAAACAATAAGACAGTTAAAAACCAAACTTGGTGTTTAAGTTTGGTATCTTCCAAGGATGCGACAAGCAGAAACTACCTTTTACATGTAACATTTGTCGAAAGTTTTGATTTTCACAAAAATGGCTCTAACGATTTTAATTAAAATCTCTTATATTTGAAACGCTTACATGACAAATAAATAGTATATCTTCAATTGTCTAGGAATAGCCTCTGAAGAAATCATTTTATTGGATGCATTTTCTGGAGTTTTCCTTACCTGGTAAACTGAAAGAGGTAGACATAAACTTACCACACAAAAAACGTAAAACACGTGTTTTAATAAACATTTTTTACGTGCAGTTGATCGTATTTGAGATATTCCTTGTTTTTGGTTTCAGATTTGAAGACTTGTACTTTTCTTATACAGGTATTTGTCAACTGCTGTCCATACAAAGGAACTTCAGTCACATAGCAATCAGCTTTTGACTATACGTTTAACCTAAGGTACTCCCTTATTTCGCTTCTACTTACAAGGAAGCAATAATGAGCCTATTTCTGTTAATTTTTTATCGATAAGTATGAAGTAAATAGAAGCAAAAGCTTTTTAACAGTAATTTGTAGAGAAAGTCATGAGAATGGAACACATGAGATTTTTGTCACTTGTATTATAAGTAACTATTTTGCCAGAAGAAAACAAAGGAATGATTACTTATTAACAGTAGCTGTTATCCTGCAATAACACTAAAACAACTTTAAACCACGAATAAAATAGGAAAGAAAGGAAATGATAATGATAATATACGGAATGTTTTGTGTTGTCCAGTCCCAAAGAATACTTTTGTTTCTAATAATGCGATGTTAATAGAACCTAAGCGTCGTGTTTTGCCCGGCCCTGTGCTAAACATGGCCAACTCTATAACGTTATATCTAGGTCAGAGACAGTTGAATGAGACAAAACGCCTGTCATAGACAAATGCATACAATTGTTGAACAATTGGAGATGGAAGTTTTACAAATTCGAGGTGGAGATACCTTTAATCCAGACTGCTAGGTCACACTTGTCGACATAAACCTATTTCCATTGCGAAAATTTATGGTCTGATTTCACAGCAATGTTTCAATGCTTCTGTTCTGTGTAAATCACACTTAAAGCCTCTGAATTATAATTGTCAGCTGTAGTTATCTTGTTGGCCGACAGGCTGCTCTTTTGATTTATCCCTTTTATGGAAGTGCGATGCTCATCTTCATGCATGGCCATAGCGCTTTCATAAATTTGAACACGCAAGCCAGCAACAATCAATCGATTTTATTGGATCTTTGTTGACGTTCTGTGTTAGAGCAAATGTCAGCACCTACTTCATTAACGTCATCCATCTGTTCCCTACAACACATTTACAATACGACTTTGTAGGCCGTTTTTATTTCCGCAAATACTTACATCACTCTATACCACTATTTTACTGGAAATGTCTACATGTTTTGAGACAACCTGATTAAAACAAAAAAAACAATTTTAATAGCTTAGTGTCCGTATGTGTACAGCATAACTCAAAAACGAAAAACCGTATAAATACCAAACTTTGTACTCATGTTGGGGAATTTCTGTATTTCTAAAACATGCTGGTAACGACTCTACTTTTAAAAAATCTTATATGTTTCATTCACAGGACTTTCCCTGCATCTCTGTAACACATTATTGTTAATAAATCGACTCTTCTATCCACTTCAGCTAATGAGAAAAACATTAGCAGAAACGGTCCCTTATAAGCAGAGGGAAATAAAAAGAATACACTAGGCTAAACCGACAGTCAGATGTTTTAAAATGTGGTTGCTATGGGATTGAAATCCGTTTCTTTGCTTGGTTAGGAAATGAGAAGTTCCTGTATGAATAAATTTAAGTATTTTAAAACTGAAACCAATAACAAGGAATATCTCAAAAACGATCAACTGCACGAAAAAAATGTATATAATATAAATTGTGGGTTTTAACGAGCTCTACATGTTTTATGTAAGTTTTTCTCTTTCTCTCAGGGTTTGCCAGTTATGCAAAATTCCGTAGTCTTCAGGCGCTATTTCCAGAAAATTCAAGATATACATTTTATTTGACAGGAAAATATATTAAATGCACGTATTTTAATCAAAATCGTTAGAGCCATTTAAATGAAAGACAAAATGTTCGAAAAAATTTAGTTTTAAAGGGTCGTTGAGGTATATTAAAATTTAAACCAATGACAAAGAATATCTCGAAAGAAACGTGTGTTACAAACTGCATGTTTTAAACAGCTAAATTTTTTGGGTAGTAAGATATTGTCCATCTCTTAAGGTTCACTACTTATGCAAAATTAAAAAAAATCTTACAAAATAAACAGGTCTTTAGAGACTATTACCAGAAAATTCAAGATGTAGACTTGATTTGTCGTGTATCTTACATATAAGTGGAATTAATCAAACTCGTTAGTCATTTTTGAGAAAATCAACATTTTCGAACTTTTTTCCACGTAAAGCGTAGTTGAGGATGGGGGGGATTTTCTTAAAAAAAATCGTTTCGCATCCTTAAAAGATACTGAACTTAATTTTCAATTGTGGTATTTAAAGGTCTTTTCGTTTTTGAGCTATGCTGTCCACAGACACTCACACGGACCTTTTTCTGAAAATACTTTTTTTTAAGGATTCAGGGGGTCCTAAAACATATATTTCCGATGAAATCTCGGTATCGAATTTTTGGGTACTTGCTCTATACACTGTTAAATAGTACGTGTAGAGAAAGTAAAACACATTTTTAGAAAAAGGACCGAGTGCGTATCTCAAAAACAAAAATATTTTTAAATATCAAACTTGGTATTTAATTTTATTATCTTCCAAGTTTGCGACACGAAGATTTTCAAGAAAATTTCCGCACCCCAAACTACCCTTTACATGGAAAAAAGTTCGAAATTTTGATTTTCTCAAAAATGGCTTTAACGATTTTGAATTAAAATCGCTATATTTAAGATATGTAATATCCAAATTAAATGTATATCTTGAATTTTATGGGAATAGCCTCTAAAGACCTCCTAATTTGTATGATTTTTATTGAATTTTGTATAGCTGGTAAACCGTAAAAAATGGACAAAAACTTACTACACCAAAAATGTCGAACACGTTAAAACACACAACTTATGTTAGATACATTTGTTTTCGTGGAGTTGATCGTTTTTGAGATATGCCTTATTTTTGGTTTCAGCTTTGAAAAACTTTTACTTTTCTCATAGAGGAATTTGTCAACTCCTGTCCATTCAAACAAAGAAACTTCAGTCATATAGCAACCAGATTTTGACTATCGTTTTAACCAATGGTACTCTCTTATTTCGCTTCTACTTACAAGGAAACAAGTGTAAGACCATTTCTGTTAATTTTTTCTCGTAAATATAAGCATAAGCTTTTTAACAATACTTTGTTACAGAGATGTAGCGAAAGTCGTATGAATGAAACACAACTGTTTTTTTTTTTTTTTTTTTTATGTTGTCAATGATCGCTAAACCTCCCACCTGGTTCGTCAATTCAGAGCTATGACGTAAACAGTCAGGTCTTCAACTTACGAAGGAAATTTGTTTACCTTCCAGAAAAGCTTTGAGTAGTAAAATGTTGAAAACGTTATTGAAGGGAGTTGTGTAGTTAGCAAGAACGTCCACGCAGTGAAAGAAGACGCTGGTTCAATCGCCAGAAACCGCTCTCTTCATGGAAGCTAAAAACCTCGAGGCAATTCCGAAGCGAAGCGAAGAAAAGAAGCGGTCGGGTTGTCCGCCTTCGCTTGTTTTCGCGCGAACATCCTCCCTCTGTATGTGGCCGCAGGAACTAATTAGATGTACAATCGACTCTGATGAAAGGCAAACTTCCGTACTCACGACCCCAGGCGAGGTTTAGTATAAAGAGAGAGACGGCTTCGATATTTTGAAAAGAGAACTCGGAGATTTTCATCTCAAGATGTTTGCTTCCTAACGCGACATATATGTATGTACCTCTCAGGATTAAAATAATCCTGAGAGAGAAACGTGCCCGCAAATTTAAATGCGCGTGGAATAAAGTTAATATAATTTTTTGACAGTTGATGACTAGAAGTACGAGGGCCGTTTTCTTTCAACCTCCGATAGGCTATAAATAAAATACAAGTTCATAGAAAACAATTATGTTATTACTAAAACTTTTGTACACGTATACTCACTTTTCAACATAATCACCGAAAAGATTGAGACATTTATCGTATCTGTGCACAAGTTTTGCAATACCCGCTTCAAAAAATGTAGCCGCCAATGATTTCAAATGAGCAATGACGTTGTTTTGAAGGTATTCGTACTTTACAACGTTTGAGGAGAGCCATTCGAAACAAACGAAGAGGGATGCTAACTTCAGAAATTCTATTGATCCATGACAACGCTCGTCCACACACTGTTGGCACAACTCAACGGCTCTTTGAGCAATTTCAATGCGACATTTTCAATCATCCGCCGTACAGTCCTGACCTAGAACCCAGCAACTTTCACCTCTTCCCTGAACTGAAGACGTGGCTAGGAGGGCGGCACTTTCAAACCAATGAAGATCCTTCGTCGTATGCGAGCAGGTCATCACGTTGCCAGCACTGATGCTAAGCAAGGCAACAACTTATAAATATTCAGAGCTTTCTAAAATATAGTGTATGACACATGATTTAAAATTGTTTTATATTGTTCGTAGGATTACCTTTCGCAAGCTTACTATTTACAACATAAAACACAGTTTTACTTTGTCTACACGTACTATGTACATAGTGTACTGAGAAGATGTTTTTTTTTTTTTTTTTTTTAAGTTTAACGTCCTTTAACCTGGTTGGAGATATCGAACGATGAATGAAATTAGTGAAGCGACGCCCAAATGATCCTCAGGTCCATGGAGCTTAAAGTTACTCGACATTCATCTTCTCAGGATAAGGGAAAACCCCGAATAAAAACTTATCCGGGTAACTCAGCCCAAGCGAGGATCAAACTCACGTCTGTTTTTGAATGTGAGGTAGACGTGCTACCACCACACTACCCAGGCGGGCTTGAGAAGGTAATGTATTGCACCCAAAAATTCGCTACCAAGATTTCACTGGAAATACATGTTTTGAGACTCCTGAATCCAAAAAAAGTATTTTTAGAAAAATGTCCATGTGTGTCTGTGTGTTTGTGTGTGTGCGCGCGCCTTTGAGCAGCATAGCCCAAAAACGAGAAGACCATTAAAAACCAATTTTGGTGCTTAGGTTTGGTATCTTCGAAGGATGCGGCACGAAGATTTTCAAGAAAATCTCCCCGACCACAACTATGGAACTTTTTTCGAAAATTTTGATTTTCTCAAAAATGGCTCTAACAATTTAGATTAAAATATGATATATTAAATATATTTACACGACAATTCTATATATATATATATATATATATATATATATATATATATATATATAGAATTTTCTGGGAATAGCATCTGAAGATTACCTTATTCTGGATGAAATTTACGAAATTTTGCATAACAGATAAACCGTTGGTACTCCCTTATTTCCCTTTTACTTACAAGGAAGCAAGTAACAAGACTATTTCTGCTAATTTTTTCTCGATTAGCATGAGGTAAACAGAAGAATAAGCTTTTTAATAATAATTTGTTGCAGAGATGTAGAGAAAGTTATGTGAATGGAACAGATCAGATTTTTACCACTTGTATCATAAATATTATTCGTTCCCATTTAATAATAACTAATTATATACTTACGTCGAGCAAAGTGGAGCAATGGTAACGTTAGCAACTCACGTTTAAGATGTCGTGGGTTTAATCAACATCACCTAAAGAAAAAGTCTTGCTTCAAACAATGGCCCATGACATACTCTTTGGGGGTTGTAGGACGGTAAGAGCATGCGTTATTTGTTTAGGGTGGTATGTGAATGGCACCACTCCTCTGTGTCAGCGTAACACGCGCTTGCCCTTTGTTTCACGATGGCACTGGGGGAGGCAAAATAGAGGCCCATACAGTTTTAGATGCAATGACACATCTCTGCAACAAATCATTGTTGAAAAAGCTTATGCTTCTATAAGTTGCCATCTGTCGATATTATACAGAAGTTTTATAGAAACAATTAGTAACGTTGGTGTTGTTGATCTGCATGGCTTTACTTGTTTCAAATACCTTAACATTTAAAACTTATCTTATTTCAATTTGATTATATACTCACCGGTTGTTGCGAAAAGGAGCAAAAGTTAGTTTGCTAATCCTTTTCGAATAATGAAAAATACTTTTCGGGGGAAGGGCTGAGAATGATGCAAATTTATGATAAACCTGATTTTTTATGTGGTTTATTGTTGACAGTTAAGGGGCATACGTGTTTTCAAAGGCTCCGCAAATTTACATTTATTTTACTTAGAAAACCTGATGTGTACCATTCACATGACTTTCTCTACATCTCTGTAACAAATTATTGTTAAAAAGCTTATACTTCTATTTACTTCATGCTAATCAGAACAAAATAGCAGAAATAGTTTTATTACTTGCTTCCTTGTAAGTAGAAGCAAAATAGGGGTGTACTACAGGTTAAACTGATAATCAAAAGCTGGTTGCTATGTCACTGAAGTTCCTTTGTTTGTATGGACAGCAGTTGACAAATTCCTGTATGAGAAAGGTATAAGTTCTTCAAAGCAGAAACCAAAAACAAGGAATGTCTCAAAAACGATCAATTCCACGAAAACCTTGTAAAAAACATAAATTGTGTGCTTTAACATGCTCTACATTTTTGGTGTGGTAAGTTTTTGTCCATCTCTTACGGTTTAGCAGTTATTCAAAATTCCGTAAAGTGCATCCACACTAAAGTACTCTTCAGAGGCTATTCCCTGAAAATTCAAGATATACATTTTATTTGTCAGGTAAATAGACTTAATATTCGATATTTTAATCAAAATCGTTAGAGCCATTTTTGAGAAAATTAAAAATTTCGAAAAACGTTCCATGTAAAGGGTAATTGGGGGTGGGGGTATTTTTCTCAAAATCTTCGTGTCGCATCCCTGAAAGAACTTAAATATCAAGTTTGTTATTTTACCGACTTTTCGTTTTTGAGTTATCGTGTTCACAGGCACATGGCCACGCGGACACACTCAAACCTGTTTGTGAAAATGCTTTTTTTTGGATACAGGGGACCCTAAAACATATATTTCTGGTTAAATCTCGATATCGAATTTTTGGGTGGAGTGCAATACCTTCTCTATACACTATGTACATAGTACGTGTAGAGAAAGCAAAAATGGAGTAAAGTGTTCGAAATGATGCCTGTGGTTTTGGTGACTATGAGTAATTTTTTTTGGATAGTGTTTAACGCCCGCGTTTACTACCAAGGCAACTCAGGCGATGACGCTGGTGATAGAAGGAATTAAGATGGAGCACCGGTGGAATGCGATGGCGGGGGAAACCCGCGCCTGGGCCGCTTTGTCCACTACAAATCTCACATGCGGTCGCTTGGGATCGACCCGTCTAGGTGAGAGGCGAATGGTCTAACCACTCGGCCACGCACTCGGGGTTTCGAGTGATATCGATGTTCCAAAGAGGGTCGAGAAGGCTCTAAAGACGACGATCCCCTGGACTGACGACAATGTGGAAGATGTAAAGAGATGGTTATACAGTCAATACGGAATACTATGTGTCTAAAAGTTATGCGCCGTTTGCATGAAGTAATCCGAAGAAAACGACCAGAATTTTCACAAAACCACTCATGGATAGTGTTCCTGCTCACACCTCAACGCTTGTTTGGCAAAAACCAGAACGTTTTGTTGCCTCAGCCACCTTACTCGCCGGACGTGGCCCCCCGCGAGCCTGAAGAGAACATGAAAGAACGTCGTTTAGCCATTATTGAGAGACACAAACAGAATCACCGAAGCTGCTGAACACAATAAGAAAAAATGAGTTCCAGAGTTACTTCCAAGATTGCAAAATGTGCTGGCTCAAGTGTATTATATCTGTGGGAGTTTATTTTGATGGGCACAAAGTTGATGTAGATGCATAAATAAAGATTGTTTAAGAAAAACAAAAATTCCAGTTATTTTTTGAACATCTATCGTATGTGTATAAACTGAAACTCCACATTAGACATGTTTGCTTAGAATTGTTCCATTTGGTTACAAAATAACTGGCTGTAAATTTAAGCTCAATACACACAAATTACACCGAGCATACAAAAGCATTCATAAAACATTTGGATAGGTGGGGTCGGACTGAAACATTCAATGCCATAGGCGGGATTAACCACGGATGTTCTGGTCACCAGCCGGATGCTCTACCACTGTGCTACCATGGTAACATGCTGACCTGGTACTAAACTTTTCAACTGACTCGCATGTTTCCCGGTAAACCACAAGGTGATCTCAAATACGTTTAAGATGATAACCCCAATGGTGACTTACAGCGTCGTAAGAAATTATTTTAAGTCCCTGGCAAAGCAATTTATTAATACCAATTCACCTAATAGTTGGCTAAACTATGAGGCTGTCGTGGGAATCGTTGTCTCGTTCCAGCAGTGTCCTCAGCTCCGGCGTTAATGAAGGTTCCACTCCTAATCTCCTAATTAAATTTATCTCAGGGGTTTGTGGGTGGGGCTAATATTAAAAACACTGCAAATTCCCTTACGACTTGAATTTATTCTATCACAGGTTGAACGGGCGGCTAGCTTGTTTTCTTACAACTGTGTTATAAATAAATACCATCCCACCATTTACATTGTTAATCTGGAGACTAATCTAACCATCTGCACATCACTCCCCCACCACACAAGCACGTGGATGTGCGCACAACACAATGTGACGTGAACACAAGCTCAAGTGAGATAGCTATAAAGATCTGCCTTGCCTTAAATACTGATCCTGGGTGACGCCAACTTTCGCGCCATAAAATGTAACAGTATCTCTTATTGGTTGTTAGTTAACATCACCTCACAAGTTATGAGTGTAATTGTGCCAAGTTCTGACGTCATAGCGTGCACATGACGCGTTTGGAAAAACACAATGTTTCCTCTTATTTTAATTTTATGCTTGCTTTGTCTGTTTTTCCAATTCCCTGTTCTACTTGGAAGACAGCTCACTATTCCTGTCTCACTTCTTTATACGTCTGTTCCTTTCTATCTTACATTCTTTAGCCTAAACCCTGTGCTCCTTAGTAGGTGGTGGTTGGTGAACTGTTACTTAGAACTCCAGTAGCTATCCTTGCCTTAATTACCTAGGTTACAACAACTTGCATTTATGCAAATTTCTACCCTTAAATATTCACAACTATTTTACATTGCTTTCTATAAGCTTATAATATTATATACAATTTCTCTTTTTATATGTTTTGTGAGCATGTGGTATGTGCTCCTTCAAGGCTCATGATTTAAAGGACTTACCACATTGTAAGTTACCATTGGGACCAACTGAAATCCTTGTGAAACCCAAACGGACCTATGAATCATCCAAATTTATTTTTGCGATCTGAAACAAATGACAGTACACCACACGTCTCGCGAATACAGTCGCTGAATGAGGGGAGGACGATGTGGGCTATGACGTAACGCTATAGTTCCCTGAGACTTGCACTGTGGTAGTGAAATAGCTGCTCCTAAGCATAATATAAATTCACAGAAACGTGCATGCACATCAAGGATGAATGCGAGGAACAATGTTTCTGTACTGCTTCTGACAAAATGTAAGGTGGTTTATTCGTTCCAAGAGTTTAGGGGGGGGGGATAATAATGTCAACAAGAGCATGTGAACATTATATGTAAGTAGGTTTAATAAAATCAATGAAGTGTAAATATGCTGATTATCATAACCAATCATTTATTATTATTATTATTATTATTATTATTATTATTATTATTATTATTATTATTATTATTATTATGTGCTAATATAATTTAATAAATAATCGAGTTTTAAATATACTTTATAATCTATTGTGACTGGAAGCCGAATATTTTTGTAGGGATGTACAAATGGATGAAACTGTGTAATTTATGTTTTTATATATTTATTCTCTGCAATTGGGTACTGCCCGCTGGCAGAGTTAAATGTACAAACTTCACGTACAATAATAAGCTTAAGTTATACTAAGAATAGTTGTACAACTAACATATTATAATTATATACACGTTTTTTTTAAATGCCTAACTACTTATTATTCAGTATAGCAATACTTATGTAAATTATCAACATGTTTATAAACAGTTATTATGAAGCCTCAACATTAATACTATGCTTACTAATATATACATTAATAATAATATATATTAATACAGTTTTTGAGATCCTTAATTACTTCACAATATTCACTCAAATTAACTAACATTTATTCTCTTTAAATTATCCCTAAATTTCTTTAAGGTCAAAGGGCAGCCCTGAAAGGCTGCTACAGGCAATTCATTCCATTCTTCAACGGCCCTATCAACAAAAGAAGGTTTTCCTAGGTCGGTTTTGTATCTTCTACCCTTAATTTTATACAAATGATCGTTTTGCTCATAGAATGCTGGGTTTTCTAACCTCTTTCTAACGTTCATCCATGCATTTAAACCAGTATAAGCTTTAAACAGTGCAACTAACCTTTGTCTTTTAGCGGCTCCCATTTAGTCTGTTCCAGTTTTCCTAAGTCCAGAATCTTTACTTCTCTTTATGAATTTAACCGCCCGTCTCTGTATGTTTTCCAGTGAATCAGTTTGCTTAACTCTGTATGCTACTCCATAATCGTACTATAGGGATGTAGCGTGTTATACTACTTCAAGAACTGAAGAATCGTACAAAACTGAAAACAGTAACACCACATTCACGATGCACCAGATGCAAATCTATGTGCGCAGTTAAAAGTAGTCGCATGTGACAGTAGTGAAGATTTGAATACTCAAGTGACATCAGTTCTCAACCAAACTGAATCTTCACTGTGACCTGAGACAGGTTTTTACAGGGCAGCATGGGACTCTGTCCCCTAACCCGAACTGCCCCAATACTTTTGTAGCGGTCACAGTAGAGGGTAGAGCATATTAACGGTGGGGAACACCTTGGTACTCATATATTGCGGCCTACCAACCCTTCCAGGGTGAAGGGATGAGAGAAGGGGGAACCACAGGCCAAAACACAGGATACGTAGGAGCCAAGCGCAGAGACCCACAGAAGTCCCCAACAGTTTCACAAGATGGCAGCCCTGGTACGCCACGGCGGCTATACAGGAGCCGAGAGTCCGGAATGTGGCCTTTACAATGTCACCTAGCCTCAAGCAGCGCAACTCTGAGCAAGCAACTGCCTGCTTGCTAAGCCTCAAACCCCACCTCCGCCGACCTGAAAGATGAAGAAGGGAAATGAAATAGAGGAATGAAAGGGAAAGGAACCTAGTAGTTATACAACACTCCAGCATTCGCCTAAGCGGCCCCAGGAAAACCACCGAAAAACTCACGGGATAGGGAACACGACCAACGGGGTGCGAACTCGGACCTCCCGAATGTCTGAGCTCCGTAGTGATCACAGTATCTCTGGTAACGTAGACTTTGGAGGCGATGGTAACACCAACTTGATTTAGCAACTCAACTGTTTGAATCACGGGCACTTCTTAAAGCAATCTCGTGTTATAAGAGGATCATCCAGAAAGTGACAGACGATTTGGCTTTTTTAAAAAGTTACAGTACCTTGGATAGGTAGGGTCACACTGAAAAGCTCAGCAACAGTATGTTCTGTATAGTTTTTCTTCTTTTTTCAGGAGTGCTCAATATACTATTTTCTCATCTTGACCGCAGTTCTTTCTTCTCCTTACGAATTCTGTTTATCGTTGACACGGAAACACCAAACTAATATGGAGCCCGTAGTGTAGCTTGTGGCACTGGATATAAATACCATTTATTCAGAGCTTCATCATATTTATCTATAACGCTACTTATAATTTCACGCCCTTCTTGATGCACTACCGTCCATTTCTTAATTTCAGACATGGTGAAAAGAATAACATTTTCTTTCAACAATGAACTACTTCTGCACCTTATTATACTATGCTAGGTTAATACACAGGTTAATCTGCAGGAATGATTACTGCATAACAGCTCACCGGGTAACCAGATATCACTTTCCCTTCTCCCCACACCTCAACCTGCAGAGCTCTCGAGCCCAGAACACAACTATATTTAGAGATTCAAAAGCCTTCGTTACTTTCTAGATGATCCTCGTATTTGATGGCAGTATTTCTTATAGTTAGGAAGGTTCCCAAGTCTTGAAGGAAATGTGCAGACGTGGCAAGCTTATTGCGGTGAGTTGAGACAATGCAAAATGCAGGCAGCGCTTGTATGATGCCAGGTGGAAATGTAGCTTCGCAAGAATCAGCACTTTTCTCAACCTCCTCCTCCTTTATAACAGACACCTTGCTTCTGTCAGCAGCTCTACATGCAAGATGCCAGTAACGGTAACGAAATCTACCTCACCACGTCTGTACACTGCTGGCTAGCAATGGTCTCTCTTGCTGCGTACAATTCGCATGCATTAGAAGTAGGCTTACTACTTTTACCATCTCTAGCAAGTATGTACTAAAATAAAATAACATAATTCTGCATAATAAACCTAATTACTTAACTCTTTGTTGCCTGTTGGTACCTAAAAGTTCCGCTTGTTTTAAGCGTAGCTATACAAATAGGGTTGTACTCTAGGATTAATTTCATGTTATACTAACCTTAAATCATAAACAACAAGTAATCAAATTTGTTCTATATTGTAAAAATATAAAAAAGTTTCCTAAAATTGTATTGATTTTCTTAAATAAATAAAACATAAAACCGATATAACTACAGCCAAATTAGCTCCATTAACTTCCAAGCATCACACCGATTATTTTACTTGGGCTCTCCCCGTCCTTTACCACAATCACTGGGATTTGAACTTACAAAATTTGGCTTTGAATGAATGGTCAGTCCATTACCTATCACCTACCACTCATATCCATTTGAACCACCTTTCGGTAGTCACTTTGACAGGATTAAGAATACTGGTTTAGAAGAATTTAAACTTTTAATTGGGAAGAAAAACATGAATAAAGCATCTACATTTATTTTCATTTCTATGTTCTCTATTATTTTATTTAATAATTTTATAGGTTTATTCAGAAATAGTTTTACTAGAACTCCAGTTTTAAACTTTAATTAAAGAAAAAACGGCATATGTAGTATACTAGTGCAGGCAACTAAGGGTTAAACCCGGGCTAATATGCCAGATTTTAATATTTATTAAACTTCAGATTTATACATATATCATCATTTAAAGATAAATTTAAACTAACATTAATTATATATACTTATATATTGTAGGAGCACATATATATAGCACCTGCTCACAAAATATATAAAAAGAGAAATTGTATATCATATTATAAGCTTATATAAAGCAGTGAAAAAGAGCTGTGAATGTTTAAGGGTAGAAATATGCAAAAATGCAAGTTGTAACATAGATAATTAAGGCAAGGCAAGCTGGATTAAGTCCAGGTAACAGTTCACCAACCACCACCCGCCAATGAGCACAGGGATTAGGCTAAAGAATGTAAGATAGAAAGGAACAGACATACAAAGAAGTGAGACAAGAATAGCGACTTGTCTTCCAAGTAGCGAAGGGAATTGGAAAAACAGACAAAGCAAGCATAGAGTTAAAGTGAGAAGGAACTATTGGGTTTTTCGAAAAGCGTCATATGCACGCTATTACGTCAGAACTTGACATAATTTATTCTCATAGCTTGTGAGGGGATGCTAACTAAGAATCAATAAGATATACTGTTACATTTTATGGCGCGAAAGTTGACGTCACCCAGGATCAGTATTTAAGGCAAGGCAGATCTCTTATATGGTTACTCTATAACTATCTCTCTTGCGTTTGTTTTCATGTCGCATTGAGTCACGCGCACGTCCCCGTGCTTGAGTGGTGGGGGAGTGATGCGCAGACGGTTAGATTAGGCTCTTGATTAATAATTAAGTGGTGGGATGGTATTTATTTATGACACATTTTGTGAGGAAACAAGCTAGCCGCCCCTTAAATCTGTGATACAATAATTTCAAGTCGTAAGGCAAAATGCAGTGTGTTTAATATTAGCCTCAGCCACAAACCCCTGTGAAGATAGGACATCAGGAACGGAATCTTCTTTAACAACGGAGCTGAGACACGAGACACCGACTTCCCGCGACTACATGAGTAAAAATATAAAAGGTAACATATAACTTTATACAAATAAAAACAAAAATGTTAATAACATTTCTAAAATACAATAAATAATAAATAAAAATAAACAAAAACTCAAACACACATAATACGTATTACTAATAATAATTACTATTACTACTTCCAAATAACTATAATACATTTATACAATCAAAATACCAAATGTATTTATTTATCTTTAAACTTAATTTTTACGAAAATATAATAAATTATTACTAGTCTATTACCATTTATTTATTTTAGATATAACAATTGTTTTACCTATAATTAATATTACAGTTCATTTATTAATTTTAAATCATTGCTTTTATATATTTATTTGTAGATTTAATAAGTGTTACTATTTAATTAATTGTTATGTACAGTCACAAATCATTTATTAAAGATAATTTTTTACCACGTATGTACTAAGTACATGTGGGTAGAGAAGGTATTGTATATCACTAAAAAATTCGATACCGAGATTTCACAGGAAATACATGATTTGAGATTCCTGAATAAAAAAAAATCATTTTTAGAAATGTTTCTGTATGGGTTTGTGGGTGGGCAAAAAGGTTGAAAAACGAAAAGGCCGTTAAATACAACACTTGGTTGTTTAGAATCTTCCAAGGTTGCTAGACGAACATTTCAAGAAAACCGCTCTACTCCCACTACGCTTTACACGGAAAAATGTTCCAAATTTTTTATTCTCTCAAAAATGGCTGTAATTATTTTCAAGAAAATATCTAATAAAAATCTGATGTGTACCATTCACATGACTTTCTCAATATCCCTGCAACAAATAATTCTTAAAAAGCTTATACTTTTATTTACTTTATGCTAATCAGAAAAAAATAGCAGAAATAGTCTAATTACCCGCTTCCTTGTAAATAGAAGCGAAATAAGGGATAACTGTAGGTTAAACTGATAGTCAAAAGCTGGTTGCTATGTCAATGAAGTTCCTTTGTTTATATGGATAGGCGTTGACAAGTTCCTGTATGAGAAAAGTATACGTTTTTCATAGCAGAAACCAAAAATAAGGAATGTCACAAAAACGACGAACTCCACGAAAAAAATGTTTATAACATAAATTGTGTATTATAATGTGCTCTAAATTTTTTGTTTAGTAAGTTTTTGTCCATCTCTTACGGCTTAGCAGTTATTCAAAATTTAGTAAAAGTCATTCAGAATAAACTACTCTTCAGAGGTTATTCCCAGAAAATTCAAGATATACATTTTATTAGTCAGGTAAATATGTTTAATATACGCAATTTTTATCAAAATTGTTACAGCCATTTTTGAGAAAATCAAAATTTTCGAAAAAAGTTCCATGTAAAGGGTAGTTGGGGGTGGGGGGAGTTTTTTCAAAATCTTCGTGTCGCATCCCTGGAAGATGCTAAACTTAAATACCAAGTTTGGTATTTTACCGACTTTTCGTTTTTGAGTTATCGTGTTCACAGACACACGGACACACGGGCACACAGACACACACACACACACACACACACACACACACACACACACACACACACACACACACACACACACGGAGCTTTTTGTGAAAATGCTTATTTTGGATATTGGGGACCCTAAAACATATATTTCCGGTGAAATCTCGGTTTCTAATTTTTGGTAGAGTGCAATACTTTCTCTATACACTATGTACATAGCGCGTATGGAGAAAGTAAAAAAGTCATTTACATCACAAAGAAATATATATCTTGAATTTTCTTGTAATAGCCTCTATAGACCTCTTTACTGTGAATGAATTTTGCTAAATTCTGATACATTTACTACACAAAAATGTAGATCTCGTCAAAACACATAATTTAAGTCATATACGTTTTATTCCTAGAATTGACCATATCTGAGACATTCCTTGTTATTGTTTCAGATTTAAAATATTTAAATTTTCTCACACGAAAAGGTATAATCTCCTGGCCCTGCATAGAAACGGATTTCATCCACATGGCAACCAGCTTTAAAAAAATGCTATTATCGTTTTACCCTAGTGTATTCCCTTAGTTTCCTTCTACTTACAAGAAATCAAGTAATATGGATAATTTCTGCTAATGTTTATATCGATTATCATAAAGTAGATAAAAGAATATGATTATTAACAATAATTTATTACAGCAATGGAGAGAAAGTCATGTGAATGGAACACATCACATTTTTACTTTCCCTAGCCTCTATGTAGTATGTACATAGTGGATAAAGAGGCTATTCTATTCCACCCAAAATATCATGTCGAGATTTGGCAGAAATATGTCTTTTGAGATCATCTGAGTCAAAAAAGAGCATTTTTTTTAATAAGGTTCGTGTGTATGTGCAGAAAGCATAGACTAAAAACTAAAATACTGTAAAATATCAAATTCGGTATTTAAGTTTGGTATCTTCCAAAGATGCGACACGAAGATTTTCAAGAAAATCCCCCACTCCCAACTATCCTTTACACGAAAAAATGTCCAAATATTATTATTTTCTCAAAAATGGCTCTAACGATTTTGATTGAAATATCGTATCCTAAAGTTGTTTACATAAAAAAAGCTGATGTGTTCCATTCACATGACTTTCTCTACCTCTCCGCAACAAATTATTGTTAAAAAACGTATGCTTCTATTTACTTCATGCTAAAATTAGTAGAAATAGTCTTATTACTTGCTTCCTTGTAAGTAAAAGCGAAATAAGTGAGTACCATAATTTAAAGTGGTAGTCAAAAACTGATTGCTATGTGACTGAAATTCCTTTGTTTGGACACGAGTTGACAAATTCCTGTATGAGAAAAGTATAAGTTTTTCAAAGCTAAAACCAAAAACAAGGAATATCTCAAAACCATCAACTCTACGAAAAACATGTATATAACATAAATTGTGTTTAAATGTGCTCTACATTTCTTGTGTGGTAAGTTTTTGTCTATCTCTTACGGCTTAGCAGTTATGCAAAATTCCGTAAAGTTTATTGAGAGTAAAAAGGTCTTTGGAGGCTGTTCCCCGAAAATTCAAAATATACATTTTATTTAGCATGTAAATATCTTAAACATAACAGATTTTAATCAAAATCATTATAGCCATTTTTGAGAAAATCAAAGTTTTCGAAAAAAGTTCCATGTAAAGGGTAGTTAGACTGGGAGGATTTTCTTGAAAATCTACGTGTCGCATCCTTGGAAGATACCAAACCTAAATACCAAGTTTGGTGCTCAACGTTCTCTTCGTTTTTAAGCTATGCTGTCCACAGACACACATATACACACACGTACACACACACACACACACACACGTAAACACACGGACCTGTTTCCAAAAAAATTTTTTTTTTTTTGGGGGGGGGGGAGAATTCAGGAGGGCCCAAAACATGTATTTCGGAGAAATCAGAGTATCGAAATTTTAGGTGGAATACAATACCTTCTCTATACGATATATACATAGTACAAGTAGAGGAAGTAATAAAATGTATAGCTTGAAATTTCTTCGAATAACGTTTGAAGACCTCTTTTTTGAATGAATTTTGCTGAATTTTGCATAACTGGTAAATCGGATCAGATATATGATATAAATATTTTAATATACGTATTTGAATCGAAATTGTTAGTCATTTATGAAAAAATCAAAATATTCGAAAATTGTTCCAAGTAAAGGGTAGCTTGGGGTGGGGTTTTTCAATTTTGAAGTACCGCTCAGATAAGAATGGTCGTCCTAGCAGAAGTCGAGGGATTTAGAGCATCTTTTTCTCTGCCACGCCGCACTGAAAACCATCTCCGACACTACCAACCCTGAAAGAAACCATGAGTGGAAGGATGAATGAAACAATAACGCAAACGACATGAAGGGACAGAAAATTCAGGAGATAAAAGAAATCAACCCAACATTAGCCTGGCAAACTGGAAAGTCACCGACAAAATCCATAAAATGGAACTGGAGTTTTATTAATAGACGCTCTATAACCGTTGCCGTTCTCAGCATCCCCAGTCTATACCGGGCATGAAAGACTGCTCAGAGGCCTTTTAATCACGCTTGAGATTCTTTTAGTTTAAATCTACACACGGGTCCACCGCCTTTACTTCCCTTCCGAAGGGAGCTATACTAAGGATCTTTATGCCCGAAAAAATCCAGCATCCTCCGCCGAGTTTGAACCCGCGACCTTGGGTGTATGAAGTAAGAAAACAAAATCTCTGGTTAGGTTAGGCCGGCTACGGCAAGGCAACTCGCGGCCTCACAAATGTGGGCCACACACGAAAAACCCCTGAGCACTTGAATACAGTACTTCCGCTACTTGCTACAGTAGTAGAGAAAGTAAAATTCAACAATCCTCATACACAGATGTGAAAGTCACATATCAAAGCATCTAGTGTACTAATCTCTGATTTACTAGGTATTTAAGTATAAGGAGGAACTTCTTTTCAGCGTCTCTCTAAAGAAAGGAAATGTCAAAGTGATTGTTCGGATTTTATGAGATGGCTCCAAATTGAAGAAACTTCAAATTTATGGAGATGAGTTTTTCGTCTCGGTTCGTTCTTTTATCATTTTAGTCAATGGATGTGAGATTCCCATCTGCACTTATTTTTGAGGGCCTTTGCTTCCATCTTTCATTGTAGCGGATCGTTCTTACCAAACAGTCACTACACATGGTAAAAATCTGATGTGTTCCATTCGCATGACTTTCTCTACATCTCTACAACAAATTATTGATAAAAAGCTTTTGTTTCTATACACTTAATGCTAATGGCGAAAAAATTAGCAGAAATAGTCTTATTACTTGCTTCCCTGTAAGTAGAAGTGAAATAAAGGAGTAGCATAGGTTAAAGTGATAGTCAAAAGCTGGTTACTATGTGACTGAAGTTCCTTAGTTTGTAAGAACACGAGTTGACAAATTCCTGTATGAGAAAAGTATAAGTTTGTCAAGGTGAACCAATAACCAGGAATATCTAAAAAACGATCAACTCCACGAAAAAAATATATATAACCTAAAGTGTGTGTTTATAATGTGCTCTACATTTTTTGTGTGGTACGTTTTTTTCCATCTCTTGCGGTTTAGCAGTTGTGCAAAATTCCGTAAAATGCATCCAGAATAAAGTAGTCTTCATAGGCTATTCCCAGAAAATCCAAGATATTCATTTCATTTGTCAAGTAAATATCTTTAATACACGATATTTTAATCAAAACTGTTAGAGCCATTTTTAAGAAAATCAAAAGTATAGAAATAAGTTGCGTATAAAGGGTAGTTGAGGGTGGGGGAAGTGCTGAAAAGCTTCGTGCCGCATCCTTGGAAGATACCAATCTTAAATACCAAGTTTGGTATTTAGCGGTCTTTTCGTTTTTTAGCTATGCTATCCACACACACACACACACACACACACGGACCTTTTTCCAAAAATTCTTTTTTAGGGTTTAGGGGGACCCAAAACATGTATTTCCGGTAAAAAATCGGTATCGATTTTTAGGTGTATTATAATACCTTCTCGATACACTATGTACATAGTGCATGTAGAGAAAGTAAAAATGTGTTCCATTTACATGACTATTTACAACGTTGTAACAAGTTATTGTTAAAAAGCATATTCTTTTCTACTTTATGATATTCGAGGTAAACATTGGCCAAAATTGTCTTAAGTGACATAACGAGAGCTGCAACTTTTATCTAGAAAAAAATTGTAGCCTAAGTTGTATTTAATAAGACTATTTCGTGAATGAAATAACAATAATTAGCCTATAAAGACACGAAGAATAGTATTCCTAAAATCCCATTTGTGTTGACGTATATTTGCAAAGAAATCACTGCAACTTGATGTCATCATGTCCTGTTGCTTACAGGATTCGTTGAACTGGTTGCACACTCTCTCTGTTGGTTTTAGTATTCTGCGGCTTTGAGTTTTCAGTTAATATGTCTATTTCAGCGATAGACCTTTCCCGAAAACGTTTTCTACGGGAACATCACTGCACACTGATACTATTATTATGAGACGAACATTAGTTCAGAGACAAAACAAATGCATGTGGGTGCGCTAAATTTAGAAAAACAATTGCACGTAAGTGTAATAAAGATTAAAATGTAGAGATGATGAGTTCCGATTGGTTGGAGTTTTACGCGCCAATGTACTGGATTAGCCACTTCCTGCAATCACGTGTCATGAACAAAATAGTCGTCATTATTTGTTTTCTTGTAAGTAGAAGGAAAATATCCATTAAAGGCTGTTTGCCATGTGAAATCCGTTTATATGCTGGGGTAGGAGTTTACAACTTTCTGTGTGAGAAAAGTTTAAGTATTTTAAATCTGAAACAAACAAACGTAATCTATAATTTTTGTGTTAACATTTTTGTCTATCTATTACAGTTTACCAGCTATGTAAAAATCAGCTAAATTCATTCAAAATAAATAGGGTTTTAGCAGCTATTCCCAGAAAACCCAAATTATAAATTTTATTTTCCGTAGAAATATTTTAATATGGGTATGTTAATCAAAATCTTCAGATCAAGTTTTGAAAAAATAAAAGTTTTCGAAATTTTTTCCATGTAAAGGGTAATTTTGGGTTTGAGGGATTTTCCTCAAAATCTTCATGTCCCATCCTGGGAAGATAATATAATTATATACCAAGTTTGGTATTTTACCAATTTTTCGTTTTGAGTTATCGTGTTCACAGACACACGGAAACACACATTGGAACTTTTTCTCAAAATGCTTTTTATGTGTACAGGGAACCCTAAAACGGCTATTTCTGGTGAAATCTCGGTATCGAATTCGTGTGGAATGCAATACTTTCGCTATATATTCTGTACACAAAACAAAAGAAAAATGACACCTCATTTCCAAAAAAAGTAAATAGTGTTTTATTTATGGACACGCTTTAACTACTGTGTTTCTCAGCGTCCCATTCTAAATTGGGCGTGAAAGACCGCTTAATTTGTCTCAGAGGCCTCTATATCAGACTTGAGGTTCTTTTACGTGCCGTAAATTTATGACACGGGACTAACGGCTTTACTTCCCTTCCGAAGGAAGCCATGCAAAGCATTTTACACCCGAAAAAAACCATCATACTCCGCCGGATTTGAACCCGCGACCCTGAGCATATGAAGTTAGCATGGCAACCGTGACACCACGGAGGATGACTTCGCTGTCTGAGAAAAATACACAATTGAGACCAACAACAAGGAATATCTCTGAAACGGTTACCTCCACAACAAAAACGTAAAAGAGGTCATTTGAGTGTTTTAACGATCTACATTTTTTGTTTAGTAAGTTTGGCATTTAACGGTGTTTTCGTGTTTGTGTTATGCATTCCACACACACACGCATGCACGCGCACCTTTTTCTGAAACTGTTTTTTTCAGACTCAGGGTACCACAAAACATATATTTCCGTGAAATCTCGACATCAAATTTTGGGTGGAATACAATACCTTCTCTATCCACTATGTACATTGTATATGCGGGCTAGAGAAAGTAAATTTGCGAGAAAGTAAGACTTAATTGTGAGAAATGTAAATGTGGTTTTATTTATAGACGCTCTTTAACTGCTGTGGTTTTCAGCGTCCCATTCTATACTGGTCTTGAGAGACTTCTTAATTTTGCTCTCTATCAGGCTTGAGGTTCTTTTACGTGCCTTAAATCTACGATATGGGACCCACGGCTTTACTTCCCTTCCGAAGGAAGCCATGCTAAGGATTTTTATCCCGAAAAAAATCCATCGTCCTCCGCAGGGTTTGAACCCGTGACCTCGAGTATATGAGGTTATCATGGTAACCAATAACCAATAAATGTGGGAGTACCCGTTAACAGGCAGGCATCTATCCGTTTTTAGCTTCTGTTAATTGGAAGTTAAAGCGGGTTAAGTTTCAAAGCTCTGTATTTTCTTAAAGTTTAAAATCATATGAGTGTATTATATGCATTTTATTATTAATTTTTCACAATTTTTGGTCAAATTCACAGACACATTGCCCTAATAGGATCTTACCCTCCTGAGGTCTGAAGCAAAAAAGAAGAAAAGAATTGGAACGCCCTCCAAAACGACACAAATACACACGCACACTTCCCAAATACGAGTGGCGCACGCTACCGAAAAACTATCTCACTCACTATTTATTATTAATAATGTTTATTATCATTACTATTATTTGCTTTCAGCCGTTCTCATGTTCACCTTGGTATGCAAATCGGCGGAGTTAGAGACCTTAGAATGTGTAACAGCACAGGAAGTGCGGCTTTGGAACGCTTGAATTCTTCTCGAAGCTTCGGCTTTCACAAGATTCCAGAAAGTTCTGTGATATAGTTTTCCAGCTATGAAAAGATCATGAATTGCAAACCGTGTGCAATTAGTTCAGTCATGAGTGATTGGAGTGTTAGCGCCCAATGACGTGTGAGCAGTGACTGTTTACACCTTCGAAGCGTAACAAGTGCCTTTATTGACTCAACAATTAGTTATAGATACATTCTTTGATTAACTGCTGTAAATAATCACTCAACGTTACGACGCATGGACAGCCTCCTGCTGCACGCCATCCATGGCTCCCTCTAACACTGCACGACTCAACACAATTCACAATACAACAGGCACCGCCATCTTCCTCCTTTTATAGTTAGAAAATGACGTCATAAACGTTTCCTCCTTTTATAGTTAGAAAATGACGTCATAAACTTGCTTGAACCTTGTTGAAGAGACTGGAAGCCGAAGATGTGAGAAACATCTCGAGTATCGAGAAGAATCATAACATCTCGCGTTCCGAAGCTTGCTGCACTTCCATGTTTTTTATGCATCTCAGCTGTGATGACTCACATATCAGGTCAACGTGAAAACCATTGCATCAGACGGCACTGTTGCATTATTATTGTTATTATTATTAATAATAATAATGCATAACTCGGAAGCAACCTTATCTGGATAAATCAACCTATTGGAGATACGAATTTGGGACCTCTTGAACACGGAGCAGACGTGCTACCGCCACACAATAGAGGTTCGGTGTTATTGTCTTAGTAAATAGCTATTGTCCGAAAGTTTGATTAGAAAATGCAGCGGATCCTCGGAGTATGGTGCAATGCAATCTGGACCAACTTTGTTGGCGACGGAAATTGGAGAATATCGATTTTGGCATAAGACCGCGACGCGTCGTAAAGGTTAACTTTTATTTATATATCGAGATTACCTTACGGAATACAGCTGGGTAGCTAAGGAAACCCTAATTCAGAAAACGTTTGTATTTTCTGTTAAAGAAGCGAATTAATGGTTGAACCTGAGTGTTTCATTCTCAATTTCTTTTTCCACAATCTTGAAGCGGTATTTAGCCATTACACAAAAAACACCACACACAAACCTATACAGTATGATCAAAAAAAATCTGATGCAATCCATTCACATGACTTTCTCTATATCTCTGCAACAAATTTTTGTTAAAAAGTTTATGCCTCTATTTACTTCATGCTAAGCGAGAAAAAATGAGCAGAAATAGTCTTATTACTTGCTTCCCTGTAAGTAGAAGCGAAATAAGGGAGTAACATAGGTTAAAGTGATAGCAAAAGATGGTGATATGTGACTAAAGTTCTTTTGCTTTTATGGACAGGAGTTAACAAATTCCTGTACGAGAAAAGTATAAGTTTTTTAAGGCTGAAACAAAAAAACAAGAAATATCTAAAAAAACGATCAACTCCACGAAAAAAATGTATATAACATAAATTGTGTATTTTAATGTGCTCTCTATTTTTGTGTGGTAAGTTTTTGTCTATCTCTTACGCTTTACCAGTTACACAAAATTCCGTAAAATTCATCCAGAGTAAAGTAGTCTTCAGAGGTTATTCCCAGAGAATTCAAGATATACATAGTATTTGTTAGGTATATATCTTTAATATATGATATCTTAATCAAAATCGTTAGAGCCATTTTTTAGAAAATCAAAATTTTCGAAACTTTTTCCATGTGAAGGGTAGTTGGGGATGGCGAGCTTTTCTTGAAAATCTTCGTGTCGCATTCTTGGAAGATACTGAACTTAAATACCAAGATTGGTATTTAACGGTCTGTTCGTTTTTGAGCTATGCTGCCCCCAGACACATAGACACACACACAGACACACACGGACATTTTTCTAAAAATGCTTTTTTTTTATTGAGGTGGTCTCTAAACATGTATTTCCGGTGAAATTGCGGTATCGAATTTTTGGGCACAATGCAATACCTTCTCTATACACTTTGTAAATAGTACGTATAGAGAAAGTAAAAAAAATCTGATGCGCTCCATTCATTTGACTTTCCCTACCTCACTGTAACAAATTATTGTTTTTTGTTGTTTTTTTTTTGTTGTTTTTTTTTTCGTAGTTTAAAGTCCTTTAACCTGGTTGGTCATATCGGACGATGATTTAATGAAATTTGTGAAATGATGCTCAGATGATCTCAGGGTCCACGGAGCTTAAAGTTACTCGAAAATCGTCTTCTCAGAATAAGGGAAAACCCCGAAAAGAATCTTAACCGGGTAACTCACCTAAGCGAAATTCGAACTCACGACCTTATGAATGTGAGGCAGATACGCTACCCCCACACTACCCATGGGGCAAATTATTCTTCTCTCTAGTTCATGCTAATTGACATAAACATTAGCAGAATCGGTTTTATCAATTAATTCCTTATTGGTAGAAGGGAAATAAGGGGATACACCAGGATAAACTGACAGTCAAATGTTTTAAAATGTGGTTGCTATGATATACAAATCCGATGCTTTGCGTGGTGAGGTAATGTCAAGCTCTTGTATGAGAAAATTATTAAGTATACTAAAACCGAAGGAATGTCTTAAAAGCGGTAAATATGCATATAACATAACGAGTTCTACATTTTCTGTGCAGAAAGTTTTTGTCCTCTCTTACGGTTTGCTATTTATGCAAAACTCCATCAAATTCATTCAGAATAAACATGCCTTCAGAGGCTATTTCCAGAAAATTCAAGATATACACTTTACTTGTGATATAAATACCTTTAATATACGCTATTTTAATTAAAATCTTTAGAGCCATTTTTGAGAACAACAAAATGTTCGAAAAATTTTCCATGTAAAGGGTACTTCGAAGGGGAGGCAAAAGCTTCGTGTCGCATCTTTGGAAGATGCTGAACTTAAATACTAAGTTTGATATTTAACGGTCTTTTCGTTTTTGAGCTATGCTGTCCACAGGCACACACACAGACACAAGCCTTCTATGAATGAGTGCATAAATAAATGAAGTTATTAGATTGGACCCGGAAAGCCGTTGAAGGTGACTTTCATTAATAAATTGATAACGCGAAAACAAAGCGTTTTAGAACATATGTTTATATAAAATTATTTTATTGTTTCGATTTCAGGAATGCATTCCCAAAATGTTGTAAAAGTATTTTAGAATTATACTGTATATACAAGACCATATACATGGTCTTTTAAAGAACACTTCAAACTTTAAACCGCCATAAATATAATAGTATTAAAATTAGGATAAAAACAACACAAGTACCATACTGGGCAAACAATGATTTTGGTTTGGTGTTTTATTCCTTTTTTACTTTCTCTAGCACATATGTACATATACGAAGTGTACATACTAGCTAGCAAAGCTATCGTATTTCACCCCCAATCCAAGTCGATGTTTACCTGAAATATGTTTTGGGTTCCCCAGGGTTAAAAAAATAATTTTAGAAAAAGGTCGTGTGTGTAGACAGCATATCTTAAAAACGAAAAGACCGTTAAATACCAAACTTTGTATTTATGTTTAGTATCTTCCAGGATGCGACATGAAGATTTTTAAGAAAATCTCCCCCACAAACTGTCCTTTACATAGAACAATTTTTATAAGTTTTGTTTTTCTCATAAACGCCTCCAAAATTTTTGATTAAAATAACGTATATTAAATCCATTTACATGCCAAATAAAATGTCTATCTTGACATGTCTGGGAACAGCCTAAGAAGACTTCTTATTCTGAATCAACCGTAAGATATAGACAAAAACACTACACATAAAACGTAGAACTCGTTAAACCATGCAATTTATGTTATACGTATATTTTCATTTTCTCTAATACGTACTATGCACATAGTGTATAGAGAAGGTATTGTAATGCACCCAAAAATTCCATACCAATATTTCAATGGAAATACATTTTTATAGAACCCCTGAACCCAAAAATATTTTTAGAAAAACGTCCGTGTGTCTGTCTGTCTATGTGTCTGTGAGCGGCATAGCTCAAAATGAAAAGCCCGTTAAAAACCAATATTGGTACTTAGGTTTTGTATCTTCCAAGGATGCGACACGAAGATTTTCAAGAAAAACCACCCACCTCCAACTACCCTATACACGGAACATTTTTGCAAGTTTTGATTTTCTCAAAAATGGCTCTAGCGATTTTGATTAAAATATCATATATTAAAGATATTTACCTGACGAATAAAATGTGTATCTTGAATTTTCTGGGAATAGCCTCTGAAGGCAACTCTATTCTGGATGAATTTTACAGAATTTTGCATAACTGCTATAGTTTAAGATTTGGACAAAAGCTTTCTAGAAAAAAATGTAGAACTCGTCAAAACACACAATTTATGTTATTTTTTCATGGAGTTGAGGGTTTTTGAGATATACCTTTGTTTCTGATTTCAGCTTTGAAAAACTTATACTTTTCTCATACAGGAGTTTGTCAACTCGTGTCCATACAAACAAAGGAACTTCAGTCACACAATAACCAGCTTTTGACTACACTTTAATCTATGGCACTCCCTTATTTCTCTTCTACTTACAAGGATGCAAGTAATAAGACTATTTCTGCTAAATTTTTCTCGATTAGCATGAAGGAAATAGAAGCATAAGTGTTTTATTAATACTTTTTTGCAGAGATGTAGAGAAAGTCATGTGAATAGAACACATCAGATTTTTAATAGTATTTAACGCTCGGTTTTACTACTTGTGGCACCGCAGGCGATGACACTGATGATACACGGAATGAAGATGGAGCACCGGTGAAATGCGATGGCGGGAGAAACCGGAGAACCCGGAGAAAACCAGCCCCTACGCCATTTGGAATCGAACCCGGGCCGTCTAGGTGAGAGGCGAGTGATCCAAACACTCGACCACGGCGCGGCTTCTGTGATTATGTGCAGTTGGCTCGCCGACAGGCTTCTGACCTGTAGGTATCCGCTTTAAGTTCTATAAATGTACGCCACTACGTTTATTCTGGTAAAATATAGCATGTCCGGGCTTGTAGGCTTGATCGAGTATTAAAATTATTAAAATAATTACAACTTAACGTTTCGTCCTCAGCTGTGGAGGGCATCTTCAGAAACGAAGCTGGGCAGGAACGGCTAGCGACTGCAGATTCATGGAGCAGTAGACGGAAATATCTGCTGAGGTAGTGGGAGGGGAGTACTTGGACTTCTGTGTTCTGATTGGCTGATGTGCTGATCGCTGCGAAGACGCAGTAAGGCAGGAATCCAGGTCTGGTTTAGCTTAAATCGGTCTTGTCTATTACAATTATTGGAATATTTCTATAGATTCTCTGACCATTCAGGGGTAATTATGTTTGGTGCTTGCGAGGACTTCTGTTTTTTCAAATAATAAGTCGTGTTTGTCTAAAACGAGAGCAAGATCTGCAACGGCTGATTTGTCTGTTTGGCCGAGGCGATATCTTCTGTGTTCGGCGATGCTGGTTTTTACTTTATCTACACGTACTATGTACATAGAGTATAGAGAAGGTATTGCACGCCACCCAAAAATTCGATACCGAGACTTCACCGGAAAGATACGTTTAAGGGTTCCCTGTATCCAAAAAAATATTTTCAGAAAAAGGTCCGTGTGTCCGTGTGTCAGTGAACACGATAACTCAAAAACGAAAAGTGTGTAAAATACCAAACTTGGTTTTTAAGTTCAGTATCTTCCAGGGATGCGACAAGAAGATTTTGAGAAAAATCTCCCCCACCCCAAACTACCTTTTACATGGAACGTTTTTTCGAAAATGAAGATTTTCTTAAAAATGGCCCTAACGATTTTGATTAAAATATCGTATATTAAAGTTATTTACCTGACAAATAAAATGTATATCTTGAATTTTCTGGAAATAGGCTCTGAAGACTACTTTATTCTGAATAAATGCTGCGGAATGTTTCATAACTAGCAAACCGTAAGAAATGGACAAAAACTTACTACACAAAAAATGTAGAGTAGGATAAGAAAACAATTTATTTCATATATTTATATTTGAGGAGTTGATCGTTTTTTAGATATTCCTTGATATTGATTTCATCAGATTTTTATGCTACATTTCGTTGTGCCTATAAGATTGGCCGCATATACAGGTATTTTGTAAACACCTTCAGTAGAGAGTGGGTCCAATGGGTCTGCAGGTGACTTGTGGGTTTGTTTTAATTTTCGTGTTGGAAGAAATATAGTTTTAATTTTGTGTTTATTCAGTAGTTTGCCTATTCTGTCAGTGACGTATTTTATGTATGGCGGGAAGACTTATCTCTATTTGAATAGGTGTTTACCTTTTGAAATTTATTAGAGTGAATGGCACGTATAAATTATTTTTTAGAATAGCCATTATGGTTGAAAACATGTTCCAGTGGCTTAAGTTCATTACTTAAATACTGCGGCTCACTGGCGTTCCTGCCCGGCCTGATTTCTGAAGATATCCTCCACAGCTGAGGACGAAACGTCAGGTTTTAATTATTTTAATAATTTTAGTATTCGACCACAGCCTACAAGCCCGGACATGTTATATTTTATATTTTGCCTACGAGCATACAACTATTCTAGTCATGCATATTTTCTTGGGCGCTTAGCTGGGAAGTGAGGACAGAAGTAAGAACATATAGTTCGCCCGCCTGTCTTTCTCTCTTTGATGCTCTCAACCAATATGGTGAATAGGTTATCTAGCTTACAGTTATAGCTGAATCATTAAACAAAACACAGCGCATGTGCTCGATCTCTGACATTTACAGACAGAATCAGACCTTAGTATTGAAGTCCTTAGACCTAGAAAACTGTAAAACGTACTTCATATCTCAATGTTGTTGCTCTTCTCGTTTCGAAAGTTGTGCAAAACCTACCGAATAAAGACTTGGGAGCCGAGTGCCCAAGAAATCCTGCGCGTAGAGTAAATAAAGTGATAGCTAACATTCTTAAAATCCGGTCGCTATGTGACCGTTTTGAGATGTGTTTCTGTTTGCTTGAATAGGAGAAAAAAATTTGATGTGTTCCATTCACATGACTTTCTCCAAATCTCTGCAGATAATTATCGTTAAATCGCTTATGCCTTTATTTGCTTCATGCTAATCGAGAAAAAATTAGCAGAAATATTCTTAATGCTTGCTTCCTTGTAAGTAGAAGCGAAATAACTAGGTTAAAGTGATGGTCAGAAGCTAGTTGCTATGTGACTGAAGTTCCTTTGTTTGTATGGACAAGAGTTGACAAATTCCTGTATGAGAAAAAATGAAAACAAAAACAAGGAATATCTCAAAAACGACCAACTCCACAAAAAATGTATATGACATAAATTGTGTGAAATATATGTTTGTGTGATAAATTTTTATCTCTTACGGTTTACCAGTTATGCCAAATTCAATTAAAATCATCCAAAATAAAGGGGTCTTTAGAGGCTGTTTTCTGAAAGTTCAAGATAAACGTTTTAATTGGCATGTAAATGTCTTACATGTAAGAAAGTTTAAACAAAAGCGTTAGAACCATTTTTGAGAAAATCAAAATTTTCGAATTTTTTTCCATGTAAAGGGTAGTTTGGGGTAGGGGGTTTTCTTGAAAATCTTCGTGTCGCATCCTTGGAAGGTACCAAACTTCGTTTTGGAGCTATGGTGTCCACAGACACACACACGGTCCTTTTTCAAAAATGCTTTTTTTTTTATTCCGGGGGACCCAAAACATCTATTTCCGGTGAAATCTGGGTATTGAATTTTTGGGTGCATTACAGTACCTTCTCTATATCCTATGTACACAGTACGAGTAGAGAAAGTAAAAGACGAAGTAAGTTTTTACGTTAGAGAAAGGTATTGAAACTAATCAGCTGGAATGTCTCACAAGTGTTAACTATACAAACACTTGAGATATTGTGTCATAAGGAGATCTACATTTTTGGTGCCGTAAGATCTTGCTTCTGTCTGTCTCTTACAGTTTACCAATTACCCAAAAGTCATTCCGAATGAAGACTTTAGAGACTATTTTCCCAAAAATTCTAGATTTAATTTCATTTGCGATGAAGATATCTTAAACATAAAGTATTTAAATCAAAACCGTTACAGCATTTTTGAGAAAATCCAATTTTTAACAAATTCTCATGTAGAGGTAGTTTGGGCTTGAGGGATTTCTTGAAAATCTTCATGTTGAATTCTTTGAAAATGCTGATCTTAAGTATCAAATTTCACAAAAGCACCTTTTATTATTGTTATTATTATTATTATTATTATTATTATTATTATTATTATTATTATTATTATTATTATTGCTATTGCGGAGCCCTGCCCAAGCAGTTAGACCGCTCGCCTCCGACCTAACCGTCCCGGGTCCCATCCCAAGCGCACGTATGTGGGATTTGTGGTAGACGAAGCGGCGTGTGGACGGGTTTTCTCTGGGTCTTCCAGTTTCTTCCGTCACTCATTCCACCAACTGCTCCATATTCACCTTTCCTCGTGCATTTCACATGCATTTCATATCATCCACTTCCTCACACTCATGTCTGGCTACGGGGCAGGTTCACCATTCTGTGGTTTCGTGCCCTTGGCTTCCCGACAGGCTTCTGACCCCTAGACATCCACTTGTAAGTCCTAGGGGAGTGTCAGTCCTACATATCATCTACTTCCTCACGCTCATGCCTGGCTACGGACCAGGTTCTCCATTCTGTGGTTTCGTGCCCTTGGCTCCCCGACAGACTTCTGACCCCTAGACATCCACTTGTAAGTCCTACATATCATCCACTTCCTCGTGCTCATACCTGGCTACGGGTCAGGTTCTCCATTCTGTGGTTTCGTGCCCTTGGCTTCCAGACAGGCTTCTGAACGCTAGACATCCGCTTGTAAGTCCATTGGTTGTGTCTGTCCTAAATACGGGGAGGGTAAGCCGACTACTAAGTAATAATAATAATAATAATAATAATAATAGTAGTAATAATAATAATAATAATAATAATAATAATTTGGATTCAGAGATCCATAAAACATATATTTCGGGTGAAAACTTGAATTCAAGTTTTGGGATAAAAGCAATTCTTCGCATGCGGTTTTATACGCAGTAGAGAAATTAGAATGTGAATGCTTCAGTTGTTAGAATTTTATCGTAAAATTAATCGTGAGCATTTGTTTAGAAACTAGAAATGTGGCTACTGTGTGCGTTTCACTGGCTTTTGTTTCCTAATGAACGCACCTAGATGCTGTGCTATGCGTACTAAGGTTTACTATTGAAATGGACACGGATGCTAGTTACCGGTAATGTCGCATATTTGTGAACCCGTTGCCGCAAGCACTGAGTCGCAGAGCGGCGCACGGCAGTGAGAGAAGGAAGGGGGGGGGGATTCTCTTGCACCTCCCGAGAACACCGCGCCAGTACTCGGCGGGCCGGCGTAGCGAGCGTATCTATCTCCCGCGTGACCGTCATTCATCTGTTTCTGTCTCACTCCCTCCCTCTCTGTGTGTGACTGTTGTCGAAAAGAGCATCTAGCACCCCCTCCCCCCTACCCGGGGGCCCTCAGCCCAACAAGTGGCGATGGATAACCCATATGTGTACACCCGGTGACGTGCGTCGTGGTGAAATGCTGTACGAAGATGACGTAGTGAGGACCCTGACCGGGACGATCGTCGTCCTGGAGATTGGAGATGAGTGCTGGACCGTTACACCGTGGCGGTCGGGAATACCCAATCGTGACTCATCGTCGTCGTCCCAGACGGACTTCCGCGGAGGCGGAGGTCAACCGGAGTGACTGGTGCTGAAGAATTCACCGGAGTGACTGGTGCTGAAGAATTCACCACGTCCACTGTGATCTACAGACTCCTTTAGTTCCCATCAACCATAAAACACTATCTGTATCACTTTAACTTTGTGAAGAAAAACAAAACACCTAACTAAAACACTTTTTATACGACAAAATAAGTGTTTCCTATGCTTCCAAGAGAAAATAAAACCATTCCGTCAATTAGAATTCTCCAGTGATAGCATCAAAACTAATTAATATCAAGCCATCCCCCAATTTTCGTCCACTAATGAAGTTTTAAGATGTTATTGCAATTTACTTGAAAACCAAAGAGTGGTGGTGTTTTAATGCATTTTAATCCCTACCTCCCAAAATTGTTGTCAAGAAACTAGCTCAAAAGTGTTTGCACAGATCGCCGTTACGTGTTTCCAATTTAGAGATATATTCGACAAACTTAAAAATCTTCAATTATATACGTACTCTATTTTTACTTATATGTTCGTGTTTTTTTTAACGCCTCTCCGAAAATGGGTTGCTATAGTTATGTTTTATTAAAAATAAAACAATTAAACTTATAAGTGCATATGTTTGAAACAAGGGACACAAAAATATTGACCACCAGTTTTTTTGAGTGTTCAAGTGATTCAGGCAAACTACTTAACCATTAGTGTTTTACATAAAAAAAAAGTTCTAGATTCTTCAAGAAAGTTATGTGTGTGTGAACCTTTGAACTCTTTTCGCTGTTCGTCAAAACGGGAGGGGTCAAAAGCATCCATTGGTTTTCTCAGTGTGCCATTTGTTCATCTAATAAATTCCATAGCCAAGTTTTTAAAGTGATTTTAAGTGTATCGTGAAATAATTACATTTTAGTGAAGACATAATGGCACCGTTCCATCTTTTGCTTGTACTGCATCTCTTCATCAGCGTCGTTCAGTTCTGCGAAGTTTCAGCAATCGCCCAGGCAACGACTGAAGAACTCTTAACGGAACTCGACAAACCAAGTAAGTACATTTTTTCAAATTTCTGTGTACCGGCTGTCTATGAATGCAAGTGCATATTCCATATCAGGATGTTTAAAATGACAGGAAATATCCGATACTTGTCGCACTGTTTTCGAACTTCAGGGAGTCGAATGCCCTGTTTTGGCAATTATAGTTTTACTCATTATTAGAAACAAAGGTATGTTTTTTTGTTTTTTTTAAATAAGACTCTTAGAATTTTATTGAACAATGACGATTTTTAAATTTTTCAAAAATAACTAATATATACATAATATTTTTTTCCTTAAAATAATGCCTATTTAGGTGCAAATGTACGGTAAGTTTGCCCTTAGTGTCAATTAGTTTCTGAGATAACGGGGCATTTGTATAGAAAATCTTACTTCTTCAGAAATTGCTTTAAAACAATACTTTAAAAAAAATAGTAATCGAACTTTCCAAACACAATTTCGCAGCAGTTCAAAACTCTCACATGAAGGAAATATCAGAAGAATAGAAATGCTGTGAATTTCCAAAGTAATATATTTTGCGCTAAATTTAAAAAATCTTCTCTAACACTGATATTTACAAAGTTATTGATGTTTTACCAAATAAGTGTACAAAAATGTTGAACAATATTTTAAGCCATTTATAATTTTCATACCTGAATATAAGTTATACCAAAATGAGGGAGAGATTCCAAAGGTTCATGCAATTAAAATATGAAAACGGAAAAGAATGTAAAATTATATTTCGATTCCTCTCAATGGTGAGAACTCTAAGCCGCAAAGCGTAGCCGAGAGATTTTTAGGAGAGGAGAGGAGTAGTCGTCAGGTATAGTATAAAAAAAAAATTCATATCCATAAACCCGAAAAGAAACATATTTGAGTAAACACACACACACACACACACAAAAAAAAAGCTCTTAAGAAGTAGTTAAGTGATGGAATAAATTTCCACAGCCGATCCATATTTTAAAGTGTTGAAAATATTAAGTTGTTCAGTTGTGAAAACAAAAAGTCCGTTATTTTTGGAAAAATTCCTCCACCCCAAATCCCATATCCGTGGAAAAAGTTTCGAAATTTCCTAATTTCTCATGATGGCTCCAAGGATTTTGATTAAAATAGCGTGTATTATAGATAAATACATGATAAAACGCATATCTCTAATTTATTGGGAATAGCTTCTGAAGACCTTTGGTAAACCGTAAGAGATACACGAAAACTTATAGTTCTCATAAAAACACAGCCTGGAGCAAATCTTTTCTGAGAAATTCTTTGTTATTGTTTGTAATTTTAAAATTGTTCATTTTTCTATTATTTTACTTCCGGCCATGCAAAGAGAAGCGATAACTTTTACAACATTTGACAATCGCATTAGCCTAATGTATCCCTTCTATTTGCAAGTAATAGGACCATGTCTGCTATTATTTATCTCAATTAGCATGAAGTAATAGAAGAATAAGCTTCTGTAAGAATGGCTTGTGACAGAATGGCTAGAGAAATTCTTGTGAATGTAACATATTTTTATAAAGAGAGGAGTGGAGCAGTAGCGGCCGAAACGGGAACGTAGCCGAAGGTTTAGCCCATAAAAAGGCTCCGATCATCCGTGTGAGTTTAATGGGGAAAGAATAATAATAGAATTAAAAAAGCTGACGTGTTCCATTCACATGACTTTCTCTACATCTCTGCAACAAATTATTGTTAAAAAGCTTATGCTTCTATTTACTTCATGCTAATCGAGAAAAAATTAGCAGGAATAGTCTTATTACTTGCTTCCTTGTAAGTAGAAGCGAAATAAGGGAATACCATAGGTTAAAGTGATAGTCAAAAGCTGGTTGCTATGTGACTGAAGTACCTTTGTTTGTATGGACAGGAGTTGACAAATTCCTGCATGTGAAAAGTATAAGTTTTTCAAAGCTGAAACACAAAACAAAGAATATCTTTAAAACGATCAATTCAACAAACAAAAAATATATATAACATAAATTGTGTGTTTTAAAGTGCCCTTCAGTTTTTGTGTGGTAAGTTTTTGTCCATCTCCTATTGTTTAGCAGTTATGCAAAATTCCGTAAAAATTATACAGAATAAAGTAGTCTTCAGAAGATATTCTCAGAAAATTCAAGATATACATTTTATTTGTCACGTAAATATCTTTAGTATACGAAATTTGAATGAAAATCGATAGAGCCATTTTTGAGAAAATAAACATTTTCGAAATTTTTCCATGTAAAGGGTAGTTTGGGGTGGGGGGATTTTTCTCAAAATCTTCATGTCGATCCCTGGAAGATACTAAACTTACGAGTACCAAGTTTGGTATTTTACCGTCTTTTCGTTTTTGATTTATCGTGTTCACAGACACACAGACCTTTTTCTGAAAATACTTTTTTTTGGATACAGGGGACCCTAAAACGTATATTTCCGGTAAAATCTCGGAATCAAATTTTTGGGTGCAGTGCAATACGTTCTCTGTACACTATGTACATAGTACGTGTAGAGAAAGTAAAGATCTGATGTGTTAAACTCACATGATTTTCCCTAGCTGCTCCTCAAACTTCTTACAAAAGATTATTCTTCTTTGTACACAATGCTAATCGAGATAAACATTAGAAGAAAAATGCGCTAAGTTAAAGTGTTAGTCAAATGTTTTAAAGCTATCTTTATGCGGTTGCCAATTAAAATAACTTCTTTCTGGACCAGGGGTAGGACAAAAGACAAACGGATACTTCTTGTGTGAGAAAAGTACAAGTTCTTTACAACTGAAACCAATAACAAGGACTATCTCGGAAACGGTTACCTTCACAACAAAAACGTAAAGGACATAAATCGTGTGTTTTCACAAGCTCTACATGTTTTGCGTAGTACGTTTTTGTCTATCTCTTACGGTTTGGGAGTTAAGCAAAATTGTGCAAAATTCATCAAGAATAAAGAGGTCTTTAGAGGCTATTCCCAGAAAATTTAAAATATAGCTTTTATTTTGGATGTAAATATCTTTAATATACGAGATTTTAATCAAAATCGTGAAAGCCATTTTGTATAAAATCAAAACTTTCGAAAAATTTACCATGTAAAGGGTAGATTGTGGTGGGAAGATTTTCTTGAACATTTTTTTTGTCGCAGCCTTAGAAAATACAAAACCTAAATACTAAGTTTGGTATTTAACGGTCTTTTCGTTTTTGAGCTATGCTATCCACAGACAACACACATAGACGGACATAGAGTCAGACTTATGGGACGGCCGCGCCGTAGCCGAGTGGTTAGGCCACTCGCCTCTCACCTAGATGACCAGGGTTCGATCCCAAGCGACCGCATGTAAGATTTGTGGTGGACAAAGCGGCGCTGGGGCGGGTTTTCTCCGGATACTCGCGTTTCCCCCGCCATCGCATTCCACCGGTGCTCCATAATCATTCATGTGTCACTAGTGTCATCGCCTGCGGTGCCGTAGTAGTTAAAGTGGGGGTTAAACACTACTAAAACGTAGGGGACCCCATACATATATTTCCGGTGAAATCACGACATCGAATTTTTGGGTGGAATGTACATTGTACATAAGGGGCTAAAGAAAGTAAATATTTTGAGATTCCTAAATCCAAGAAGAAAAATATCACCATGTTGTCTTGTACTTGTTAACCCTTTCGACTCACACTTTAACATTAGCCTAATGTTTAAGGACCTAAGCCGCAAAGCGTAGCAGAGGGATGTTTTTAGAGGCCGCAACTGCGAAGCGTCGACAGACCTAGCCGAAAATCTGTATACCCTAATCATCCAAAACGTAAGGGGGATAGGTATGGGAATTTGCTCAAATATTATATATTCCATGCCAATATTATACTAAAACAGATTCTAAAATCACTTTTCGAGTGTCTGAAAAGCATTACTCAAAATCCGATCTGTTATATTCCTATCACATTCTCTTACTCTACAACAAGCTATATCGTTATCTACACCATGTTGAACAACATAATCTTATTTCTTATGTCACTGTAGTTATAAGGGAAATAAGAGAACACGATAGTCAAATGTTTTAAAATGTGGTTGCTATGGAATTGAAATCCCTTTCTTTGTGTGACAAGCTCCTGTATGAGAAAAGTTTAAGTGTTTTAAAACGAAAACCAATAGCAAGCAATATCTCAGAAAACGGACAATTACACGAAAAAATGTATGTAACCTAAATTGTGTGTTTGGAGGAACTCTTAAAAAAGTCTTTGTCTATCTCTTAAGGTTTACCAGTTATGCGAAATTCCTCAAAATTTATCCAGAATAAAGATATTTTCAGAGTCTACTCCCAGAAAACTGAAGATATTTATTTTGGATTTTCATGTAAACACCTTAACATAAGAGATTTTAATCGCAATCAGATTTATTTTTGAGAAAATAAAAAAGTCTAATTCTTTTTCTATATAAAGGGTAGTAGAGGTGGGGGATTTTCTTGAAAAGCTTCGTGTCGCATTCTTAAATACCAAGTTTGGCATTTAACGAACTGTCGTTTTTCAGCTATCTTGCCCACAGACACAGACAAACATCCCATATTTTCTTTAAAATTATTTTTACACTGTCTACAAGTACTATGTATATAGTACAAAACAATTTTTGGAAAAGCGTCTGTTTGTATGTGCCTTTGGACAGCATAGCTCAAAAACATAGAGTCTGTTCCATACCAAACTTTGTATTTAAGATTATATTCCAAGGATGCAACACGAAGATTTTCAAGAAAATTCCCCCAACCCAAAAATCCTTTATATGGAAATAGTTTCGAAAATTTTTATTTTTCTCAGAAATGGATCTAAAGATTTTCATTACAATCTCTCATATTTAAGATATTTACATGCCAAATACAATTTATATCTTCAGTTTTCTGAGAATAGCCTCTAAAGACCTGTTTATCCTGGATGATTTGTTTATTAAATTTTGTGTAACTGGTAAATCGTAAGAGATAGACGGAATCTTACCATACAAAAAATATAGATCACGATAAAAAACACAATTTATATTATATACGTTTTTTGCGTGGAGTTGATCGTTTTTGAGATATTTCTTGTTTCTGGTTTCAGTTTAAAAAAAAATACTATTCTCATACAGTAATTTGTCAACTCTTGTCCATACAAACAAAGGAACTTCAGTCACATAACAAGCAGCTTTTGACTATCACTTTAACCTATGGTACTCCCTTATTTCGCTTATACTTACAAGGAAGCAAATAATAAGAATATTTCTGCATTTTTTCGATTAGCAGTAAGTAAATAGAAGCATCAGTTTTTTAACAATAATTTGTTGCAGAGATAGAAAAATGCATTTGAATGGATCACATGAGATATTTTGGATTCAAGTGGTCTCAAAACATATGCTTAAATTAACTCTCGGTATCGAATTCACAAATTACGTCTAGAGAAAGTAAAAATGGAAAAGAAAAACAAATGACGACTCCCCATTTGAGAATAAATTAAATGAAAACCAATAACAAGGAATTTCTTTGAAGGGGTTTTCTCTAAAAACAATAAGTAAAGAAAGAAAAAAGTATTCGTCATAAATTGTGCGTTTTAACGAGATCTACATTTTTGCGAAGTAAGCGTTATCTATCTCTAACGGTTTATCAGTTATTCAAAAGTCATTGAGATGAAGCAGACTTCAGAGGCTATTTACCGAGAATTCAGCAAGGTATTCTTATTACATTAGCCCCGTTTAACTGTATCGGGGGCTTTGCTTTGGTAGCCACTGCCTTGAGGTTTATTATTGCTACTTTTTACTTTATCTGCACGTACTATGTGCACAGTATGTAGAGAAGGTATTGCATTGTACCGAAGTGGCCGAGTGGTTAGACCACTCGCCTCTCACCTAGACGGCCAGGGTTCGATCCCAAGCGACCGCATGTGAGATTTGTGGTGAACAAAGCGGCGCTGGGGCGGGTTTTTTATCCGGGTACTTCGGTTTCCCCCGCCTTCGCATTCCACCGGTGCTCCATCTTCATTCATGTATCATCAGTTTCACCGCCTGCGGTGCCATAAGTAGTTAAAGCGGGTGTTAAACACTACCATTGTACCGAAAAATTCCATAGCGAAATTTCACCAGAAACATATACTTTGGGATCCATTGTTTGGTATCCTCCAAGGATGCGACACGAAGGTTTTCAAGAAAATCCTCCCACCCCAAATTACCCTTTACATGAATAAATGTTCGAACATTTGCTTTTCTCAAAAATGGCTCTAACGATTGTTAATAAAATACCATATATTAAGGCCACTTCCATCCGAAATAAAATGTATATCTTGAAATTGTCGGATAATACTGAATTTCGCATAACTGGTAAACTTTAAGAAATAGACAAAGAGTTACTGCACAAAAATCGTGTGTCATTTACATTTACATTTTTTCGTGGAGTTGACCGTTTTCGAGATATTCCTTGTTATCAGTTTGACTTTTAAAATAATTAAATATTTCTCATGCGGGAACTTGTCAACTCCTGGCTATATAAAGATACGGATTTCATTCCCATAGAAACCAAATTTTAAAACATTTCAATGACCATTTAGTCTAGTGTATTCCCTGTTTCCCTTTACTTATAAGGAAGCAAGAAATAAGACAATTTCTGCTAATGTTTATCTTGATTAGCATCAAGTAGAAGAATAATAAGCTTATTAACAATACTTTGTTACAAAGATGTACAGAAAGTCGACTGAATGGAACACATTAGATTTTTCAATTAACAAACAAATTCATTCTCAGTGCATACTTCTAAATTATATGGGGAACAAGGAATAATTGATTATATCACACGACTTTCTCTATTTCTGTACAATACATTATTGTTAAAACACTTAATTTTCTATTTTCTTATGCTAGTCGAGAAAACATTTATCACAAAGGGTCTTATTTGATTCCTTGTAAGTAGAAGATAAATTAATGAGTACACTAGGCTAAAGCGATAGTCAAATCTTTTAAAAGCTGGTAGCTATGTGGAGTGGATGCGTAGTCTTCCACGACCTGTGTCTTCTTGGCTTCCGGAGAAGGCAGCGTTATCTCGCATAACGCACAAGAGCCCTGAAGAAGCTCACGGCAAGATGAGCGAAACGGCGGCATTCCCATGCAAGATAACGCGGCCTTCTTCGGAAGACACATGGTAACAATGTGTTTGATACACTTTTTTTGTATGGACAAGAGTTGATAAATTCCCGTATGAGAAAAGTATAAGTATTTTAAGGCTAAAACTAGTAACAAGGAAATTCTCTGAAACGGTTAGCTCAACGAAAAAAGCTATGCAACATAGATTGTATGTTTTAACGAGATATACATTTTTCATTAAGTAAGTTTTTGTCTTTCTTATAGTTTACAAGTTATCCAAAATTCTAAAAAATTCAAGCAAAATAAAGTAGTCTTCAGAGGCTATTCCCAGAAAGTTGAAGATATGCATTTTATTTGTCATGTAAATATGTTGAATATAAGAAATTTTAATCAAAATCGTTAGCCGCGATTTTAGAGAATATCAATATTTTCGGAAAATGTTCCATCTAAAAGGTAGTTTGGGGTGGAGGGATTTATTTGAAAATCTTCGTTTTGCATCCCTGGAGGACACCAAACTTAAATACCACACACACACACACACACACATACATACACACATACACGCACGAGCGAGTGCTCACACACTAACGGACTTTCTTATACATTTTTTTTTTTTGATTTAGTGGGACCCAAAACATGTATTTCCGGTGAAATCTCGGTATGGAATTTTTGGGTGCAATACAATAGCTTCTCTATACACTATGTACATAGTACGTGTAATTACCCGCCTCCCCCCCCCCTAGGGTCCTAGATCTCTGATAAGATGCCATAATGTTGACCACTTGACCGCAGAAGTAAATATATTTATTATACAGCATTCTATCAAAACATTAGAGCCGCTTTTGAGAAAATCGAAAATTCCGACAAATTTTAGATATAAAATATAATTTGAAGTGGAGGGATTTAACTCAAAATGCTTGAAAGATATTGAATTTAAATGTCAAGTTTGGTTATTTAACCGACCTTTCTTTTTTATAGATGTTGTTTGCATACACACATTTTTTAATTTCAGTTGTTGCACTTCCAGCAAATCTTGGCGTCGAATTTTTGGTTGGGATTCAATACCTTGTCTACCTACTAAAAGAACTGCTATGTATAATTCACATGACTTTCTCTACGTCTCTGCAACAAAGGTTGCTCTTCTACTTATACTTCATGTTAATGAAGATAAAATTAGAGGAAATAGTCTTATTTATTGCTTCCTTGTAAGTAGAGGAGAAATAATGGAATACACTAGTTTAAAGCGACAGTCAAGAGTTTTGAAATGCAGCTATTTTATATTTAGTATTTTAAAACTGAAACCAGTAACAAGAAATATCCCTAAAATGGCTAACTTCACGAAGAAAGTGTATATGACAATGTGTGTTTTAGCGAGATATGTATTTTTATGTAGTACGCTTTTGCTACCTCTTACGGTTTACCACTTGCACAAAATCTAAATTTATCCATAATAAAGAGGGCATTAGAGGCTATTCCTAGAAATTCCAATATATACTTTATTTACAATGCAAATGTGTTTATTATACGGTATTTTAATCAAAATCTTTAGAACCAGTTTAGATAAAATCCAATTCTTGAACTTTTTCATATAAATGGAAATTTTTGAAATTCTTCATGTCGACCCTTGGAAGATACTAAACATAAATACCCAGTTAGGTTTCTAAAGGCCTTTTTGTTTTTGAGCAATGCTAACACACACGCGCGCACACGCGCCTTTTGCTAAAAATCATTTTGTGGAACTCAGGGGACCTCAAAAATATATTTCCGGTGACATCTCGACATTAACTTTTTGAGTGGAATACAATACTTTCTCTATCTACCTATTATGTACAAGGGCTATAGAAAGTAAAAATGTAATTTTTGGTCAAATACCAAACTTGGCATTCAAGTTAAATATTTTCCAGGGATACAACACGAACATTTTGAGAAAGACCCCCCCCCCCCTCAACCAAGCTTTCCTTTACAAAAATATTTCCATTATTTTGATTTTCTTAAGATTACCTCTTAACGATTTTGATAAAAATGCATCAAATTAAAGATACTTAAAAGACAAATAAAATGTATATCTTGATTTTTCTGGGAATAGCCTCTGAAGACCTCTTCATTCTGAAAGGCTCTTGAGTAACTGGTAAACCGTAAGAGATAGACAAAAGCTGAAAGTGTGTGGAGTGACTATTTTTTCTCAAACTGGAATTTGTGAAACCTGGCCAAGTAAAAAAATCTGATGTGTTCCATTCACATAACTTTCTCTATATCTCTGCAACAAATTATTGCTAAAAAATTCTGCTTCTATTTACTTCATGGTAATCAATAAAAAATTACCAGAAATAGTCATATTTTTTTTTTTTTTAAAAAAATACAGTTCTGGAGGCTTATAAGGATTCCGGCGCTGTATTCCTTTTTTCTCTCTCTCCACTTTTTCCAGTTTCATATATTTCCTTAGTAGACCTTATTATTCTTAACGTTTTGCTTTTACATATGCATACACAAACATAGACACATTTACAAATACAGAAACACCCATGCCCAAGGCGGGACTCGAACGCACGATCCTGTGCACCACGAAGCGCCAAAGCGAGACACTTTAGCGAGCGCGGCCACCGGGATCGGCATTAATAGTTGCTTCCTTGTGAGTAGAACCGAAAGAAGGCAGTACCATAACTCAAAAGCTGGTTCCTATGTGAACAGGAGTTGACAAATTCTTGTATGAGAAAATTATCTTTTTTAAAGCTGAAACCAAAAACAAGGTCAACTCCACGAAAAAATGTGTATAACATAAAGTGTGTGTTTTAACCTGCTCTACGTTTCCTGTGTGGTAAGTTTTTGTCCATCTCTTACGGTTTATCAGTTATGCAAAATTCCGTAAAATTCACTCAGAATAAAGTAACCTTCGGAGGCTATTTTTAGAAAATTCAAGCTGTACATTTTATTTGTCCGGTAAATATTTTTAATATACGATATTTTAATCAAAATCGTTAGAGCCACTTTTGATAAAATAAAAGTTTTCGAAATTTTTTCCATGTAAAGGGTAGTTTGAGGTGGAGGGGATTTTTCTCAAAATCTTCATGTCGCATCCCTGGAAGATACTAAACTTAAATATCAAGTTTGGTGTTTTACCGATTTTTCGTTTTGAGTTATCGTGTTCGCAGACACACGGACACACACACACGGACCTTTTTCTGAAAATGCTTTTTTTGGATACAGGGGACTCTAAAACATTTTGAATGGAAAGCAATACCTTCTCTGTACACCATGTGCATAGTATGTGTAGAGAAAGTAAAAAACGGATTTCATCCACATGCAACCAGCTTTTAAAAATTTGACTATTGCTTTAGCCTGGTCCATCCATTATTTCCCTTCTACTTACGAGGAAACAAGTAATGAGACCGTTTCTGTTAAAGTTTAACTTGATTAATGTGATGTTGTTAAAAAAATAACGTTTTCTAACAACACTTGATTTGCAGAAAGGTAAAAAACGTCATGGGAATGGAAAACATAGATTTTTATATAAAATAAGATCAGCATACATGCTTTGTCATACAAATATTTAAACTAATTTCTTGTTACTTCAGATTATATGGTACAAAAGGAATATAATACTCATTATACTCATGCTATATTTGAGAAAATAATAGTAAATCGCTGAAAATAATAAAAATACCAAAATAAAATTAATAACGTGAAAGTAATTACGTTGAAAGCAGTGGTTTGTGTGAACGGGTTACTATTTTAAAACTATTATAATTGTCTCCCAAAACTGATAAAGTGAAACGTTCCATTTTCATAATCACATTTTGCATAGTGGAGTTAATTAAAAACACAATGACTATCAGAAGTACTCTATTATTTTGATTAAACAATCTGATTGTTATTTACCTTGAACAATTGAAACAAAAGATAGAAAAAATGTGTTCCATTCATATGACTTTCTCTACACACTTATCTGTAATACATTATTGTTAAAATACTTATTCGTTCATGCTTATCGACATAAACATTATCTGAAATACTTCCTTGTAAGTATAAGGGAAATACGGTAGCACACTGGGCTAAAACGCATCAAATCCTTTGAAATCTTGTCTCAAAATGGTTAACTCACAAAAAACTGTATATCACATACATTCCGTATTTTAACAAGATGTACATTATTTATATAGTACCATTTGCCTATTCTTACGGTTTACCATTGAGTAAAATTCTTACAGAATAAACAGTACTTTAGGGACTATCCCCAGAAAATTAAAGATAGACATTTTATTATTTAATATTGATATTCAAATGTTTTCTATGTAAAGAGTAAGTAGGGTGGGAGGATTTTTATCAAAATCTTCGTTACACATTCTTGAAAGACATTAAACTGAAATACCCAGTTTGGTGGTCGCCCTTCGTGGTGTAATGGTTACCGTGCTAACTTCGCAGGTTCAAACCCGGCGGAGGACTTTGGATTTTTTCGGGTGTAAAAATCCTTAGCATGGCTTCCTTCGGAAGGGAAGTAAAGCCGTTGGTCCCGTGTCGTAGATTTACGGCACGTAAAAGAACCTCAATCCTGACAGAGAGGCCTCTGAGCAAAATTAAGCGGTTTTTCACGCCCAATTTGGAATGGGACGCTGAGACCCACAGTAGTTAAGGAGCGTCCATAAATAACACGCCATTTATGTATATTTTTTTCCAGTTTGGTCTTTTACTGACATTTCGTTTTATATAGTTTGAGTTTTTTGAGTTATCGTGTTCCCAGACACACATGTACCTTTTCGTAAAAACGCTTTCTTTTATACAAAGAACCCTAAAACGTATTTATCTGGTGAAATCTTGATTATTAAATGTTGGATACACGGTGCATGTAGAGAAAGTAAAAACAAAATACTGGTGTATGTCAGTAAGGTGAAACCGTTCGATATTTTTAATGCATTTATTTTAAGTCGCCTAACTGCAAGGACTTATAGGGACCTTAAAACATGAGATAAACATATACCATTATACAGTACATTAACTTTACATTATTTCCCAAGCTAAAATATTTTAACAAATTTACATACTTTGTACAGTGAGATTGCATTGTGAAGCAGTTTTACAATAATTTATAATTTAATTTCGATTTTGCTTATGTATTTAATTAAGAATTGGACAACAAAATATCTAAAGAACACTTTAAAAATATAATATAAAGTCAAACATTTATATTTATTCAATAATTTTACGGAAAATCAAATATTACATCCATAAATATGTATATTTTTGCTTTCATTCGTTATTTATTTGTATTTATCAGCTTCAGTGCCATCTGGTAGTAGTATATACGCATTCTAAAACCTAAATTCATTCTAATATGGAAAATAAGTATTGAGTTCCGTGGTTATTTATTTGACCATCCTGAGATTAAAGCATAATTATAGTTAAAACAAATAAATCGGTTTTTCTTTTCCGGCATAATGGGAGGTATTCTAGTTATGTTTTCAAGTAAGTGGATTACACAGGTCTTTCATTCTCTATGCGACATTATAATGTCGAGAAACGAGGAACCAGCATGCAACGCCAGTCGCAGCCACGAAATGGCGGATATTATATTTGCATGTGCCGACATCTAGTAACAGCTGCAAAAATAACGTTCTTATAGTAATGTTTTCTAAACTTTAGGCGAGTAAAAATATCCAATAGGAATTTTAATCGTTACATAATACACAGTAGGCAAATTTGTTATGTTATAGGTAGAGACACGGAAATATGATTATCAATTGGCCATAATATAATAAATATTTGTGCCAAAACAAATATATGAGGAAAATATCTGATGTGTTCCATTCACATGACTTTCTTTACTTCTCTGCTCCAAATTATTGTTAATAAGCTGGTTCTTGTATTCACTTCATACTAATCGAAATAAACATTAACAGAAAGGTATTATTACTTGCTTCCTTGAAAGTAGAACGGAAATAAGGAAAACACTAGGCTAAAGCGATAGTCAGATCTTCTAAACGCTGGTTGAATTTCTTACTCGTACCGAACGAAAACGTTCTACAACGGAGGCGGTGTAGAAGTTGTAATTTTCTCTCTCCGCTGCTTGCATAATTTCGGCTGGTTCAGCAGATTCCATGTTCATGACATTCATAGCCTATTTGAATGAGGCCGTGGACGCATAAATCAAAATTGGCTACATTGGAGCGTTATAATTTTGTAACACTGAATGACAGAGTTTTCTACTTTTAACTCTACTGATATCTGGTAAAAGACCTACTTTTAGCATTAACTGTCTAAATATATTTTATTGTGTTGCTTTAAGAATTAGAACGATGCGTATAATGTGAATACATGCAATGAGCTACTTTTGGAACAGAGTATATCTCATGTTTACGCTACAGACGGCCGCGCAGTAGACGGCTCGGGTTCGATCCCAAGCGACAGTGTGAGATTTGTGGTAGACACAGCGTCGCAGGGGCGGGTTTTCTCCGGATTCTCCGGTTTCCCACGCCATTGCATTCCACCGGGACTCCATCTTCATTCCGTGTAACGCTAGTGTCATCGCCTGCGGTGCCACAAGTAGTAAAAGAGGGAGTTAAACACCACAAAAAAAAAAAAAAAAAAACGCTACATACAATTAGCCTCTCTTTATAGTGCTGACTGCTCTATGTATTCGTAACTGTGTGTGCGTTTCGGATCGCAAAACCGGGCTCTAGATATGGATTTAACAAATTGTAGTTTCACAAAATATTTTGTATAAAAACGTGTATAAAATGATTTCAGACACATTGTACTCGAACCGTTCTGTTTTGTTCTAGAAGATAATGGTGCCGTATTTAATGACTTGCCTGTAAACCTAGGAGCAATAAAATTGTGGTACTTGAGACTTTTCCTTATCTTTGTTTCTTTTCTAAGTAAGCGGTTCGTTAGAAGGAAAAAGCCGACAGTCATTAATGATGTTGAAAAACGCAATAGTTTTGTTTACAGCTCATAAAACATCTCTCTTCTTTGACAAATGTCTCGACAGGTTTTTCAATCCTGTGTCCCCATGTGCAGGACCCAGCAGTGTAACAAAAAATTAGGGGTAGCATAATCTGGCAACATGGTAACTCTTGACGAATATCCTCCCTTAACATTTAAATTTCTGCATTTGGGAGGTCTTCTGGCCCATGTGTTTTTCGTGGGTTCCTCTGATCGTTGGAAAAGTACCGTTAGTTAATTATCTGTAGCTTCTAAATGGAGCATACTTCATTGCTTTAGAATTGAATTTATAGTTCATGAGTTCGCCGCTATGCGCCATGGTGACGAGGGGTCGGCTCGTCGCCCACAGATGGCACTGTAGGACAAAATCACGACGCGAAATGAGGGAATTTGGCCTAGAAACCGTCTTTTCTCAAAGAAGGTTCTTTTACATGCAAACAAAAATAAAACATGATGTATTCCATTCACACAACTTGCTCTACATCTCTGTAACAAAGTATTGCTAAAACACATATTATTCTATCTATCTTCATGCTAATCAAGATAAATATTAATAGAAATGCTCTTGTTACTTAGTTCCTTGATAGTGGAAGGAAAATAAGGGAATACACTAGGCTAAAGTGATACTCCACTCTTTTAAAAGCCGATTGTTCTGTTTTTTGTATTGGCCAGATTTGAAATATTCGTGTACGAGAAAATTTTTGAAGTATTTTAAAACTGAAACCAATAACAAGGAACATCTAAAACATGTATATATGACTTAAATTGTGTGTTTTTATGTAGTAAGCTAGTTTTCAATCTTTTACGGTTTACCTGTTCCGGAAATTTCAGCAATATTCATAAAAATAAATATAGCTTCAGAGGCTGTTCCCAGAAAATTCAAGATATACATTTTATTTGTGATGTGAATATCATTAATAATCGGTATTTTAATCAAAATCGTTAGGGGCATTTTTGAGATTTTCCTTAAAATCTTTCTGTCGCAACCTTGAAAGATTATAATTTCAATACAACATACATGGACTTTTTTCTGAAAAATATTTTGTTATACAGGGGCCCTAAAACGTGTATTTCCGGTAAAATGTCGGTATCAAATTTTTGGGTGCAATAAAGTACCTTCTCTATACACTATGTGTAGGAAAAGTAATTACTCGGAACCACCGCCTTTAAATGTGTTCCGAAGGAAGCCATGCTAAGCACATTTACGTCCGAAAAATATCCATCACCCGCATCCAAATTTAAACCCGTCATCTTGGGTTTTAGAGGCTAGCAAGGTAGACACTACACCACGCAAGCGCCAGAAAAGTATTGGGATGTTTCATTTTCTACCGCGATATTACTGGCTATCGTTCATTGGGCTGAAGGGCCAGGCGACGTTCTGTAAAGATTTCTTTCCCCCAAGACCCAAATTCGGGAGCTTTCGGTGAGGAACATCTGGACAGGACCCAAACGGCACTTACTACGTTCAACCTGGAAACGTTAGGGACCCCGTTCATTATAGTTCCGGTCGTCACCCTGACTTACTTAACAGACTAAAACCACAATAAATTTTCTAATAGTTGGTATGTCATAATTTCATAATTTTGTAGGAAAGAAAAAAAGGGTAAAAATGTAAAGAAAAAAATTCTCTAAACAAACAATTCTTACAAAATATTATATATTTATCTACATCTTGCATATCCAGATAAAATTAATTGAAATTGTCCTATTTTTTCCTTATAAACTCAAGCAAAATAAATACACCAGACTATAACCATAGTTAAGTCTTTTAAAATATATCGCTATATGATACAATTGAAATAAATTTCGCTTTTCTTGGAGGGAAGTAAAATGGAAGAGCTATGAAACGAAAGATTACTTCCAGTTTGATAAATGTTTAAGTAGTTTAAAATAGAAACCAATAACCAGGAGTATCTCTAAAAATAAATAAATAAGAAAAATATGTATGACAGGAATTGTGTGATTTAACAAGCTCTATATGTTTGTGTATTAAGTTTTTGTCTATGAGGTTTACCAGTTATACAAAGGTATTCCAGAATGAAGAGGTCTTCAGAGGTCATTCCCAAAACATTCAAGATGTACATGGTATTTTATCGAAAACCGTTCGAGGCATTTTTGAGAAAATCAAATTTTCGAAAATTGTTCCATGTAAAGGGTAGATGATGATGGGGAGATTTTCTTGAAAATCTTTGTGTCGCAGCCTTGGAATATATTAAACACAAATAGATACTTTGGTATTTAACGGTCTTATCTCTTTTGGGCTATGCTGCCCACAACCACACACAGTCACATACATGCGTTTTTGGATTTGGGGGCTCTCAAAACATGTATTTACATTGAAACCTCGGTATCTAATTTTTGGGTGGAATACAACACATTCTCTATTTACTATGTAAATTCATATAAGTGCAAGAGAAAGTAAAGGAGCGTGTCTGTGTCTGTGGGCAGCATAACTCGAAAACGAGAAATCCGTTAAATAACTAACTTCATATTTAATTTTAGTTTCTTCCGAGGGTGCAACACAATCATTTTCAAGAAATTCCCTACATCCAACTCCTTTACATGAAAAAAAAAATCGAAAATGTTGGTTTTCTCAAAAATGGCTTGAATAGTTTAGATTAAAATCTGTTATTTTTAAGGTATTTACATGAGAAATAAAATGTACGTTTTGAATTTTCTGCAAATAGTCTCTTAAGACCACTTTATTCTGGATGAATGTTTCCAAATTTTGCTTAACTGGTAAACCGTAAGATATAGACAAAAGCTAATAACTGAGAAAATGAAGATCTCCTTAAAACACAATATTTATAACATAGACATTTTTTCGTGGAGTTGACCGTTTTCGAGATATTCCTGTTAATGGCTTCAGAATTAAAATACTAAAAAGTATTTCTTACACGGAAATTTATAAACTCCTGGCCTTGCATAGAAAAGGATTTCAATCCCATAGCAACCACATTTTAAAACATTTGACTGTCGGTTTAGGTTAATGTGTTCCCTTATTTCCATTCTACTTATAAGGAACTATGTAATAATACAGTTTTTGCTAATGTTTATCTTAATTAGCGTGAAGTTGATAGAACAATACACTTATTAATAGTTATTTATTATACTAGTGGATAAACGGAGAATTTATCCAAGAGTAGAACACTTTAAAACGCGACCCGAAGGGTAAATAATTAATTTACGATAAATAAATATATGACAAATATTCGGTTAATGATTTTATAACAGATAGTAATAAATTAAATAAAGAGTAAGCCATTGAATTGCGGCGTTCATATAGCTATTAAATATGGTAAGCTATGTATGAATACTAATTTTGTTTTTATTGTTGCTAGTTTCAAATTGATTTAGTTTACGTTCGACGTTGAGAACGTTAATATATCGATTCCAAATGATATATTAAATGAAGCAAAAGAAGCAGTTGAGACTTCATTACCGTCGACTTCACAGAGATTTACGAAAAAGACTTAAAAGGTTATAGAAAACTTGTAGTTAGCAACCATTTATTTATTTACTTTATCGCACCCATTGTGCTAATAACTATCACTTGGATTAAAAGTCCAAGTTTTCTTATATCGTTTCTGCATAGCAACGGTGTCTATCATGTGTTACACAGACGTACGGAAAGTCATGTGAATGGAACACATCAGATTTTTTCCCTTGTACATATGCATATCAGGTAAAGAAGTTTTGTCTTTAAAACAGGCAATCTAGAAAATGCGAAATGTTAAAGAATTTACATATATTCTAACCTCATTATCCGCTCCAAAGCTAATTTCTTGCCTCCTGCCATGGTTCAGATTTGGCGATTCGCTTTTTAAATAAAGATCGTCACAAAATCCTTATATTCTTTAACCGCGCAATTCACTTTTCTGCGCCTTTTCTTCATCAGCTACATTAATGTTTTTATCCGACACACCGATTAAATATTCAGATCAGTTTTTTTGTCCGCTCGTTTTAGATAATTCTCACTCGTAGAAATCTTTATATAGTTCGAAATAAACGTGTTATATTACACCTTCTGTTTGCTTTATACACCTTCTCATTTACAGCTACCGATGCATCGCCATAGAAACTGGTTGTTATAATAAAAACAAGTGACTGCTGTAATTCGATCCTCAATGGTTTTTAGACTTAACAGTGTAGCTAGAAAACATCGGATCGTGTTCCAGCCACATGTCTTTCTCTATTATGTAACAAAGTATTCTTATGAAAGCTAATGCTTCTTTCCACTTCATGATAATCGAGATAAACAGTAGTAGAAGTGATATATTAATTACTTCCTTTTTAAATAGAAGGAGAATAAGGCTAAACCGTTAGTCAAAGCTTTTGAAGACTGCCTCCGTGGTCGAGTGGTCAGCGAGCTGAATTTGTCGCCCTCCGTGGTGTAATGGTTACTATGCTGACTTCCTATACCGAAGGTCGCGGGTTCAAACCCGGCGGAGGACGATGGATTTTTTCGGGCGTAAAAATCCTTAGCATGGCTTCCTTCGGAAGGGAAGTAAAGCCGTTGGTCCCGTGTCGTAGATTTACGGCACGTAAAAGAACCTCAAGCATCATTTCATTTTTGTGGTAACGTGTTCTAAAATGTCGTTGGACAACAGTTGCTGATTGCGTTCTAGCAAATTCCAACACGCAATATGCCTTTTGAACAGGATTTTCCGCCATTTCAGCTTCTGCAACAACAAACAAAACACTACAGCGTTACCAATAGTAACAAACGAAACTTTGAGAGTTTCTCAACATACCTCCAAAATAATTAGGTTGCTATCTCTAATAGTTTTTGTTTTACAGGCAGTTGAAATTGTCTATTTCTTTTGTAGTAATCCTGTATATTTTTTTTTTTTCATGAAGTTGATCGTTTTTAATATATAACTTGTTTTTGGTTTCACTTTAAAAAACTTCTCATACAAAAATGTGTCCACTCCTGTCCATACAAATAAAGGAACTTCAGTCACATAGTAACCACCTTTTGACTATCACTTTAACCAATGGCACTCCCTTATTTCGCTTCTACTTACAAGGAAGCATGTAATAAGACTATTTCTGCATTTTTTTCTGGATTATCATGAAGTAAATAGAAGTATAAGCTTTTTAACAATAATTTTTGGAGGAATGTAGAGAAAGTCATGTGAATGGAACACATAAGAACTTTTTTCCCTTCTACTTACAAAAACGCAAGTATAAAGACAATTTCTGGTAATGTTTACCTTCATTAACATGAAGTAAACAACAGAATTATCTCTGGTAACAATAATTAGTAGAGAAAGTCATGTGAATGAGATACATCAGATTTTAATGAGTTTTGGAGCTCACACTCACGTTCATTGGACCTTTTTGCAGATTTTCTTTTTGATGCAGTTGCTTCAAAACATTTATTTCCTGTGAAATATCATAATAGAATATTTGGGTGTATTACTATACCTTCTCTGCTAAGTACATTATACATAATGGAACACAGAATAAAAAATGAAGAAATACAAACTTAATGGTAATGGGAAGAAATTCAGAATTTTTGCATCTATTTTACTCGGGTAATCATAACTTATAGACTCCATGTAAAATTGGGAATAATTCTGACCTGGAATCGAACCTTTACCTCTGAATGTGGTGTCCATAATAATGAATATTTTACTATTTAAATTACTCCAAAGGTGTGTGTTTCTGTAAGAACAAAGAAGAATCGTCATTATCAACGCCCGCTAGATTGTTGAGCACGGCCTCCTATAATACCAACCAACAGCTGTGTGACAGAAGAAAAGCGCTTTAGGACTAAAATTTATAGAAGAGCCGAATCGATACGGCTTTCCTGCAAATAAAATAAAACCACACGCAACATACCGATAAAAAACCTAATAATTAAAACCTTCTCGTTCCTGGCATGTACAAAATCGAACATTGAACCAGGGGACCACAATATTCCGTTTTTTTTTTTTTTTTGCGTACGTTCAGATTATGATATCGGCCGTCTCCCTCGAGATATATCTAATGCGCTTATCGATGTACGGGAATCGAGACTTTGGCTAAATCGCGTCCAATTAAAATAATCATTAGCCAAAGGAAATGTAACGCATATGAAAACTGGGTTGGTAGTTTTGCAGAAGCAGGGTTGGCCCCGAGATATCCAAGCAAGAAGTTCCAGCAGCATTGTGGCGAACAAAGGAGATTATTTCTTTCGCCCTCAAGCCCATATTTCTGATGTAAAGAAGCAGAATTCAACATTGCACAAGGAAAAAGAGCGCAGATATACACTGTTATTTGTTGAGGTCACTGGACGCCGTTTCCAGCTCGTTCCACGTAAAACTGACCATATAAATATTAGGGTCAAATTCTGTTGCTCAACAAACAATTGTTAATAAACTTATTCTTCTATCTGCTTCAAGCTAATCGAAATAAACATTAACAGAAACCATCTTATTACTACCTTATAAGTAGAATGCAAATAAGGTAATACACTGGGCTAAACCGACAGTCAAATGTTTTAAAATGTGGTTGCTATGGGATTGAAATCCGCTTTATTGCGTAACCAAGCGTTGACAAGTTTCCGTATGAGAAAAGTTTTAAGTATTTTAAAACTGAAATCAATAACAAGAAATATCTCGAAATGGCCAACTCCGCGAAAAAAATGTGTATGCCATAAACTGAGCGTTTTATCGTGATCTTCATTTTTTTGTGTAGTAAATTTTTGTCTATCTCTAACGGTTTACCAATACACGAGATTTTAATCAAAATCGTCTGAACCGTTTTTGAGAAAATCAAAATTTTCGAAAATGTTTCCATGTAAAGGGTACTTTGGAATGGGGAGAATTTTCTTGAAAATCTTTGTGTCGCATTCTTAGAACATACTAAGCTTACATACCAAGTTTGGTATTTTACGGACTCTTCGTTTTTGAGTTATCGTGTTGACGGACACACACACTCACACAAACACACACACACACACGCACTCCGTTTTCTAAAAATTCTTTCTTTTGGATTCAGGGGATCCAAAAACATGTATTTCGGGTGAAATATCAGAATCAAATTTTTGGGTGGAATGTAATACCTTCTCTATACTCAGTACGTGTAGAGAAAGTAAAAATAATACAATATCGAGGACTAATAGTTATTTAAAACACCAAATAGTTAGTTAATTTCTCTACACGTACTATGTACATAGTGTATAGAGAAGGTATTGCATTCCAATCAAAAGTTCCATACCGTTGTTTCACCGGAAATACGTACATGTTTTGGGTCCCCCTGAATCCAAAAAGAAGCATTTTTAAAAAAAAAAAATCGAGTGTGTGTGTGTGTGTGTGTGTGTGTGTGTGTGTGGCCAGCACAGCTCAGTATACAAGGTGGTTCACCTGTTCCTTATTATTTTTGGAGTTAGGCAATACTTTATACTCTGAAAGTAATAAGGTCTAAATTACCGTATTTGTCGGCCATTTGGTAACCATGCAAATGTAGCCTGCCCTTCATCGGAAAATAGACCTTAGCAGCAATATTTACGTCCTGTACAAAAACATGCGCTTATTAACTCCTGATACAGTACAAGTTATATCAATAAGATCGCTGTTACACGCTCTACAACGTGAATTATAATGTATTGAGGCTAAATGAACGGCTTAAGCTACAATAAGGAGTCCACAACAGTTATAAAGAGATGAGAAGCGGAGAGGGAGACATGTGGGACACTGTACCTACTACAAGTTTAAACGGATTAAGCGGGCGCAATGATTGTAGCTCAACTGGTTAATTTCATGTTCCCTCGTCCCCTCCAGCGTGCCAGCGGTTCGAGTCCCACAGTCTGCGTGCACCTTTTTTCTTCATTATGTATTATCCATCGAGGTTCAAAGTCAGTTCAATGTTTGTCACTAATAATTTTAAGAATAAACAAAAAAAGGTATGCGAATGAAGAACAAATGATTGTTCATTTTACCTATTCTTCAGTCTTCGATCCTTAATTTTGTTTGTAATTAATTTGAAAAAGAAACTTCACTAAGACTTTAAATAATAAAGGAAATTTTCAAAACGTATAAAGTCGATAAAGACAATTTCAAAACACTAGAACACCTAACATGTTATCGACTGTTCTTCGTAGTTAAAGATGTTCTCTACAGAATTTTTGTAGCTGGTACCCTCAGTGGGTTAGCGAATACTACCGGAAGACACTTTAGGTCTAGACATGCCCCATTAGATACAAACGCACGAAGTAAAGCTGAAGGTATGGATATTGAGAAGTTTGTTAAGTTATGGGAATTAAATCTAATTTTCTTTTCAATTGAATGTATTCGGTGAATACCTATGTATTTGTGATTGTCAGCCTAGGTATTTTGTGTATTTTTCGTTTTAGAGATACCCTGAAAATGGTTCAGGTTCTGTAGTATTATCTGAACTATCTATGTTAGTTTTAAAACATTGTAATAATTCCTGCATATTTAGAGGAAACTAAATGACTCTGCCTAAGAATATTCATTTTCATTTGTATTTCCTGTAACTGGATTGATAAGCTCGAATAAACATAAATAAAATGAACAACAAAAAGAAACAAATAACATCTGATGTGATACACTCACACGACTTTTTCTAGCTGCTGTACAAACCTCCTACAAAAGATTATTCTTCTTTGTAAACAATGCTAATTGATATAATATTAGCAGAATGTTCTTACTACTTAGTTCCTTATAAGTAGAAGGGGAATAAGGGAATGTGCTATGCTAAAGCGATTGCCAAATGTTTTAAAAGCTATCGTTATGCGATTGTCATTGTAAATCAATTCTTTGCTTGGCCAGGAGTAGAACAAAAGAAACACAGACACTTCCTGTCTGAGAAAAGTTTAAGTACTTCACAATTGAAACCCATAACAAGGAATATCTCAGAAACGGTTACCTCCACAACAAAAATGTAAGGGACATAAATTGTGTGTTTTGTCGTGATGTAAATTTTTTGTGTAGTGAATTTTTTTCTATCTCTTACGGTTTAGCAGTTAAGCAAAATTCGGCAAAATTCATCCAGAATAAAGTGATCTTCAGAGACTATTCCCAAAAAAATCGAGATAAACATTTTATTTTGGACATAAATGGCTTTAATATACGGGATTTTAATCAAAGTTGTTAGAGCCATTTTTAAGAAAATCAACATTTTCGAAATTGTTTCCATGAAAAGGGTAGTTGTGGTGGGGGATTCTTTTTTGAAAATCTTCGTGTCATATTCTTGGAAGATACTAAAGCTAAATACCAAGTTTGGTATTTAACGATTTTTTTGTTTTGGGGCTGTGCTGAGCACAGACACACACACGGACCTTTTTTTAAAAATGCTTTTTTCGGACTCAGGGTACGCCAAAACATATATTCCAGGTGAAATCTCGGTATCGAATATTCGGGTGCATTACACTACCTTCTCTATCCCTATATTCATTGTACATTTGGGGCTAGAGAAAGTAAAAATGCTGCGATATCTCATCTAGCTTTGTGTCAAAATCAGGAAGAAAGAAAGCAGGGAAAACATTGTGGATGTTTTGGTAATATTCGAACCTGCTTCAAGCATCTTGGAACTCAAACTAGCCCCGCGCGTTAATCAATTACACTACTGTTTAGCTATAACGATATTTTCAGGTTAGATTGTAATCAGCGGGTTGCATAAAACCAGAGAATAAGGGACAGGCGAACCACCTGGTATAGACAAATAAAATGTATATATTGACTTTTCTGGGAATAGCCTCTCATATTGTGGATAACTTTTGCGGAATTTTGGACAACTGGTAAACTGTCAGCGACACACAAAAACTTAGGTAACACAAACATGTAGAGCTCGTTAAAACACACAATTTATGTAATGTACATTTTTAATGGGTTTCAGTTTTGAAATAGGTACTTATAATTTTCTCAAACAGGAATTTGACAACTCCAATCTATACAAAGAAAGGATCTTCAATTACATAGCACCAAATACTAAAACATTTGACCATCGTGTTAGTCCAGTGTATTGCCTTCTGCTTACAAGGAAGCAAGTAAAACCACTATTTCTGCGAATGTTTATCTCGATTAGTATGACGTGGAAGTATAAGGTTTTTAAAAGTAATTTGTCTACAGAGATGTAGAGGAAGTCATGTGACTGGAGCACATCAGATATTTATTTATATACCATATTATAGCACTTGTTCCCACATAGCTACATAATTGATATTTTAATTCACATGATGTAATTTTAATGTGAATAAACATATGCCGCAGCACTAATTCTCCACAAAGCTATAATTAAATATTAGTATTAATATATTATGAGACATAATTAACTTTATTATATCAACATTGATATAGGGTATCAGATTTCATGCATGGTTAATTTATATAATTATGTGTTTCTCATTTACGCGACGCTATCAATACCAAATGCTCTATTTATAGCTGGCTATTTAATTATTTCATTATATTAGCAAAAACTGTGTACATATTAACTTCTCTAGTCAGTATGTACAATGTACAAGTATTGTATTCCACTCAAAACTTTCACGTCCAGATTTCACCGGAAATATATGTTATGAGGTTCCCTGAGTCTAAAAAAACGTTTTTAGAAAAAGTTTGGTGTATGTGTGTCTGTGGACAGCACAGCAAAAAAAACAACAAAAAAACAAAAAAAAAAAAAAACATAAAAACGTAAAGACTGTTAACACCAAACTTGATATTTAAACCTGAATATTCCAAGAGGAGTGTTTAAACCGCTTGCCTCCCATCTAGGCGGCCCGGGTTTGATCCCAAGCGCCTGCATGTGGGATTTGTGGTGGACGAAGCGAAGTCTGGGCAGCTTTTCTCCGGGTCCTCCGGTAACCCCCGACATTTATTCCAAAATTGTCCATCAACATCTTTCCAATCATCAATTTCACTTACCTTTCATATCATTCACCTCCTGGCTATTAGCCGACCTCTCGTAACAGGCTCTCCATTGTATAGTTTCGTGCCGTTGGCTCCCCGACAGGCTTCTGACTCTTAGACATCCACTTGTAAGACCTAGATTCAGGCTCCTGACTCCTAGACATCCACTTGTATGTCCTAGATTCAGGCTTCTGACTCCTAGACATCCACTTGTAAGTGCTAGATACAAGCTCCTGACTCCTAGACATCCACTTGTAAGTCCTAGATTCAGGCTCCTGACTCCTAGACATCCACTTGTAAGTCCTAGGGGAGTGTTAGTCCTAGATATAGGCTTCTGACTCCTAGACATCCACTTGTAAGTCCTAGATACAGGCTCCTGACTCCTAGACATCCACTTGTAAGTCCGAGGGGAGTGTTAGTCCTAGATATAGGCTTCTGACTCCTAGATATCCACTTGTAAGTCCTAGATACAGGCTCCTGACTCCTAGACATCCACTTGTAAGTCCTAGGGGAGTGTTAGTCCTGGATATAGGCTTCTGACTCCTAGACATCCGCTTGTAAGTCCAAGGAGAATATGAGTCCAAAAAAAGAGCGGGAGGGTAAGCCTATTACGAAACGAAAAAATTCTCCTGAGGATGCGACACGAAGAAATTCAAGAAAATACCTCCATCCTAAACTATCCTTTTCGTGGAAAAATATTTGGAGGTTTTGTATTTCTCAAAATCAATTTAGCTTAAAATAACTTATATTGAAAATATTTACGTCACAAATAAAATGTATATTTTGAATTTGCTGGGAATATACTTTGAAGACCTCTTTATTCTGGATAAATTTTGCAGAATTTTCCCTAACGGTTTAACTGTAAGAGATAGACAAAATCTTACTATACACAAAATGTAGCTCTCGTTAAAACACATAAAGTATGTAATATTCGTTGTTTATGTAGAGCCTACCGTTTCTAAGTAACTCCTTGTTTTTGTGTTGTTTTCTTTTCCATTCATATAGCCCCATTTAACATCTAAGGTCATATCGGCGGCTTTGCATTTGAAACAACTCGTTGTCTGTAGGTTCTTTACATTTGGTTTAAATCATTTTATTTCCCTCAAATGCACACACACTTATTCTCATATACACACTTCCAGACTCTGTGGGGGATAGCGAATAATTCCGGATAAAGAAAAATTCCCCGCCCCCGCCGGGACGAGAACCCTGGACCTCCTGGTGAGAAGTCAGCTCGCTGACCACTCGACCATGGAGACAGTCACTCCTTGTTTTTGTATATAATTTTAAACTACTTCTCTCAAACTGGAGCATGCAAGGCGAACCGAAATTCACTTGGCTCACATAGCGTCCAACTTTTAAAAGATTTGACTTTCGCATTAGTGTAGTGTATTCCCTTCTATCTACCAAGTGATAAGAGTAATTCAGCTAATGTTTATCTCAATTAGCATGACGCATAAAAATCTTATATGTTATATTCACAGGACTTTTTCTACCTCTCTGCAAAAACATATTGTTAAAAAGCTTATGCTTCAATTTACTTCATCAATGGAGAAAAATTAGCAGAAATAGTCTTATTACTTGTTTCATGTATGACCCCCTTCTGAAAATATGACTAACTATTCAGCCTAGTGTATTCTCTTATGTCCGATCTACTGAACAGGAAGCAAGTAATAATACAATTACGACTAAAGTTTACCTTGATTAGGCACGTCGTAGATAAAAGAATATTCTTTTGTGAGGAAATTTATTTAAGTAACAGTCAGAGAAGGTCTTGTGAATGGAACAAATCTCATTTTTAGTTTCTCTACAAATACCACGTACTTAGCGTATAGAGAAGGTATTGTACTCCACCCAAAAACTCGATACCGAGATTTCACCGAAAATATATGTTTTAGAGCCCCCTGTATCCAAAACAAGCATTTTTATGAAAATGCTCGTGTGTGTGTCCGTGTGTCTGTGAACACGATAGCTCAAAAACGAAAATTTGATAAAATACCAAACTTGGTGTTTAAGTTTAATATCGTCCAGGGATGCAACACGAAGATTTTGAAAAAAATCCTCCCACCAAACTATCCTTTACATGGAACTTTTTTGAAATTTTTGTTTTCCTCAAAAATGCCTCTAACGATTTTGATTAAAATTTCGTATACTAAAGACACTTACCTGCCAAACAAAATGTATATTTTGAATTTTCTGGAAATAGTCTCTGAAGACTATTTTATTCTGGATGAATTTTACGGTATTTTGCATAACTGCTAAACCGTAAGAGATGGACTAAACTTACCACACAAGACATGTAGAGCTCTTTCAAACAAACAATTTATGCTATGTAAATTTTTTTCATGGAGTTAGTCGTTTTTTGAATATATTTTGTTATTCGTTTCAGCTTTAAAAAACTTATAATTTTCTCATACGGGAATTTGTAAACTCCTGTCCATACAAACAAAGGAACTTCAGTCACATAGCAACCAGCTTTTGACTAATACTTTAACCCATGTTACTCCCTTATTTCACTCCTACTTACAAGGAGGCAAGTAATAACACCATTTTTGCACATTTTTTCTGGATTAGCATGAAGTAAATAGAAGCATAAGCTTTTTAATAACTTTTTTTGCAGAGATGTAGAAAAAGTTATCTGAATGGAACATATTAGATATTTTTTAAATATGCATGTAACGATTTTGAATAAAATTCCATAAATTTAAAATATTTAAGACAAATAAAGAGAGTACCTTGAATTTCCCAGGCATACTCTGTGAATTTCTCGTCATTTGGAATGCAGTTTATATAATCCTGCACCCGGTGATGTGCATTCAGAACCGGTTTTGCGGCCGGCGGTACTGTTGAGTGACAACACGTGCCCAATAATATACCTGTTTTTCCCGTAAGCTATTTCTAAAAAGAAACAAAAAGTAAATGCTTCAAAAATATGTGATGTGTGTTTTACTTTCTCTACGAGTACTATGTACATCTTTATGGAGAAGGTATTGTAATGCACCAAAAATATGATACCGAGATTTCACCGGAAATATACATTTTAGAGTCCCCTGTATCCAAATAAAAGTAATTTCAGAAAAAGCTCCGTGTATGTATGTGCGTGTATGTCCATGTGTCTGTGAACACGATAATTCAAAAACGAAAAGTCGGTAAAATACTAACTTGGTATTTTCGTTTGGTATATTCCAGAAATGCGACATGAAAATTTTGAGAAAAATCCCTCCAAAAACAGATATCCTTTACATGGAACATTTTTCGAAAATTTTGATTTTCTAAAAATGGCTGTAACGATTTTGATTAAAATATCACATATTAAAGTTAATTACCTGAAAAATGAAATGTATATCTTGAGTTTCTTGAGAATTGCCTATAAAGGTTATCTTATTAAGGATGAATTTTACGGAATTTTGCATAACTGCTAAACCGTAACAGATGGACGAAAACTTTGAACACAGAAATGTATAGCACGTTAAAACACACAATTTATGCTGTATACATTTTTTCGTGGAGTTGGTCGTTTTTGAAATATTCCTTGTGTTTGTTTTCACCTTTCAAAAACTTATACTTTTCTCATACAACAATTTTTCAACTCCTGTCCATACGCTTCTAATTACAAGGAAGCAAGAAACAAGACAATTTCTACTAATTGTTTTCTCGATTAGCATGAGATAAGTAGAAGCATAAACTTCTTAACAATAATTTGTTGCGGAGTTGAAGGGAAAGCCATGTCAATGGATCACATAAAAGTTTTTACATAGCTTTGTCTAACAATTCCACAAACAAATTGTTCTTACAAAAGATTATCTTTATTTTCTCTTGCCCCATATATACAATGTACATATGGAATAGAGAGTGTATTGTATTCCACCCAAAAACTCAATGTCGAGATTTCACCGGAAATATATATTTTGGGGTCTCCTGAGTCCGAAAAAATATTTTTGTGTGTGCAATACAATACCTTCTCTACATACTATGTACATCCAAAAATTCGATACCGAGATTTTATCGGAAAAGCATGCAAGTACAAGATTTCAAGAAAAATGTCTGTGTTTGTGCGTCGTTTATGTGTGTTCGTGGTGCTCAAAAAGGAAAGGTCTGTTAAATACCAAACTTGGTATTTAGGTTTATTATCTTCCAAGCATGCGACACGAATATTTTCAACAAAATCCCCCTCCCCAACTACTCTTTACCTAGGAAAATTTTCGTTATTTTTGATGTTCTTAAAAATGACTAACGGTTTTGATTAAAATGTCATATATTAAAGATATTTACAGGACAAATTAAATGTATATATTGAATTTTCTAAAAACAGCCTTCAATGCCATCTTTATTCTGGATCAATTTTGCATATCTAGTAAACCGTAAGAGATAGACGAAAACTTACCGTACACTGGTTAAAACATTCAATTTATGTTATATGCATGTTTGTACTCGAGTTGACCGATTTTAAAAATATCCCTTCTTATTGATTTCAGCTTTAAAATACTTAAAACTTTTCCCATATGAGAAACATTTCACAACCTTTTTTATTGTTTCATTTATATAGCCCCCTTTAACATCTAAGGTCATACCGGGGGCTACGAATTAGAAACAACTCGTTTACATTGGGTTTAAACCATTCTTTTCCTCAAACACGCATACATTCACTCTCACATACATACGTCCAAACTCTGTGGGGGATAGGGAATAATTCTGGTTAAAGAAAAACTCCCCGCCAAAGCCGGGATTCGAACCCGGGACCTCCGGGTGGGAAGTCAGTTTAATGACTACTTGACAACGGAGGCAGTAATCTCACACTTGTGAACACCTGAATACGCTAAATCACATAGCAACCACATTTTAAAACATTTGACTGTCGGTTTAGCCTAGTGTATTCCCTAATTTCCCTTCTACTTATAAGGTACTAAGTAATAAAACCGTTTCTGTTGTTTATCTGGATTAGCATGAAGTAGATAGAAGGATAATCTTAATGAATTCCTCCGCAGTCTACTGGTCAGCGAGCTGACTTCTCACCCGTAGGTCACGTGTTCGATTCCCGGCTGCGGCGAGGAACCTTTGACCAGAATTATTCCCTATACCCACAGAGTCTGGAAGTATTAATATGAGAGTGAATGTGTATGTGTTTAGAAATAAAAACATCTGACTTTCTCTACATCTCTGACACAAATTATTGTCGAAAAGCTTATGCTTCTATTTATTTCATGCTAATCGAGAAAACATTAGCATGAAATAGTGTTATTACTTGCTTCCTTGTGATTAGAAGCGAAATAATGGAGTAACATAGGTTAAAGTGATAGCCTAAAGTGGTTTCTATGTAATTGAAGTTCCTTTGTTTGTATGGACAGGAGTGGACAAATTCCTGTATGAGAAGTCTTATTAAAGTGAAACAAATAACAAGGAATATCTAAAAAACAACGAACTCCACGAAAAAAAATTATATAACATAAATTGTGTGTTTTAATGTGCTCTACATTTTCTGTGTGGTAAGTTTTTCTTCATCTCTTGCGGTTTAGCGGTTAAGCAAAATTCCGTAAAATTTATCCAAAATAGCCTTCATAGGCTACCCCAGAAAATTTTAGATACACATTTTATTTGTCAGTTAAATATCTTTCATATACGATATTTTACTCAAAATGGTTAGTCATGTTTGAGAAAAGGAAAATTTTTGGAAAAAGTTCCATATAAAGAATAGTTTGGGGTGGGGGATTTTTCTCAAAATCTTCGTGTCGCATCCCTGGAAGATACTAAACTTAAATCCAAGTTGGTGTTTTACAGACTTCTCGTTTTTGAGTTATCGTGTTCACAGACCACGGACACAAGGATACATACACAGATCTTTTTCTGAAAATACTTTTTTTTTTTTGGATACAAGGGACCCTAAAACATATATGTGCGGTGAAATCTCGGTATCGAATTTCTTGGTGAAGTGCAATCAATACCTTCTCTATACACTATGTACATAGTACGTGTAGAGAAAGTAAAATCGATTAACCTAATATTCTACAACGTACAGTACTAGGAGGTTGACAGTTGAAAGTCTCCGATATGATCATTGAAGTTAAAGAGGCCTTACAAATGAAGAAAATCATCTTATTAATAATATTGTTACACATAGATAGAGAGAGTATTATGTTAATGGAAAACATCACATTTTTTTCCTTTTTGAATTGAGGGGCTCAGTGCCAGAGGGAGCTATCCCATACATTGTGAAAAAATGAGATGTTTTTGTTTTTAGACAGCTTCTGCCGTCTCTCATGTCTGTAGAAATCTTGGTAATATTAACTGTTTTAGAGTGCCATCTACAGTGACTTACAGAAACTGTGTCATTTTCCAAAGTGAGAAAGTTTGTGCCAGATGGGGATATCCCAATATGTAGTTGCCTGCTATTTAAAGAATAATGCCACCAAACTTACAGAGCTTTAATTATTTTAATAGTATTGTTTATTGTTTAAACTATAGGTGAAGAAATAATGATTTTAATACGTGAAACAATAATATGTAAGATTATTATTAAACATTAAGAATATTGTGTAAATAGTTGAAATTTTAGGCGTTATACTATGCTGCATATTATTCTGTTTTTCCAAATAGAGGTAAATAGTATAGCTAGTGAAGGAAAGAAACGAATATGCAAGCAAAACATATGGAAAAAAGCTGTTGCTAAACGAAAAAGAAACAATGGTGAGGGATATGAATAATATCATGTTTAGTTTCTCTCTCTTCATAAGTACATTTTTAGTAAATAATACGGTTTGCAGTGCTAACTAAGTAAAAGATACTGTTAAATATCACTTTTCTAGGAAATTTCAAAATGTGGATCAAATACTGGATTTAAAAATGTTGTACCTTAATTTTGCATTTTTCACCAAATCAACAACTCTAATAAAACTCATTTTTTATCAAATTTAGCTATTTGTGGGATAGTTCCCTCTGGCGCTGAGCCCCTCAATTATGCTATCCACACTCATACAGACATATACACATAGAGTGAACATTTTTCTAAACTTTTTTTGGATTCAGGGGTCCTCAAAACATTTATTTTCGGCGGAATCTCGGTATCCAATTTTGGATAGTATACTCTATACACTATCTACATAATACGTATAGAGAAAGGAATAAAATGGTAGTGGTTAATGAAACAAATGGATAAAGAAATAAGATGTTTGTTGAAAAGCAAAGTCATATAATTTTATTACGTCAGAATTTAATTAAGATTATGCAACTCTCTAATGAAATAGTGAACTGAGACAAAAGTTTAATTTCTGCAACACGTTGACAACAAACCCTACAATGTTTCATCCTATTTCGCAAGCAATTAAACATGGCCTAAAGGAGTCCCAAGTTGTAAGGTTCGTTAGCATTGAATTAATTCTTCCCAAGCACGATTCCTGTTTCTAGAGGGCTTGTTCCCTTCTCCTGAGGAAGTCCAACCCGGTGGTCTTTGCCTAGCTCACGCACAGGACGGACAAAAGACGGCGCTCAACTTGCCAGTTTTCGCCTCGCTGTTTGACTCTCAAGCAAAACTTCAAACTTACGCTCCGAGCGTAACGTTCTGATAGCAACTTCTAGAGAATTAATAAAAATCTTGTGAGTTACATTCATATGACTTTCTCTAACTGTTCTACAAACCAAATTCTCACAAAAGATTGTTCTTCTACTAATCCAGATAAGTATACTTATTACTTGCTTCCTTGTAAGCAGAAGAAAAAAAGTCTCATGTGTTCCATTCACATGACTTTCTCTACATCTCTGCAACAAATTATTGATAAAAGTTTATGCTTCTATTTACTTCATGCTAATCAACAAACAATTGCAGAAATAGTCTTATTACTTGCTTCCTTGTAAGCAGAAGCGAAATAAGGGAATACCATAAGTTAAAGTGACAGTCAAAAGCTGGTTGCTATGTGACTGAAGTTCGTTTGCTTGTATGAGCAGGAATTGACAAATTCCTGTATGAGAAAAGTATAAGTTTTTAAAGCTATAACTTATAACAAGGAATATCTCAAAAACGATCAATTCCATGAAAAAAATATATATAAAACATAAATTATGCATTTTAATGTGCTCTACATTTTTTGTGTGATAAGTTTTTGTGTATTTCTTACGGTTTAACAGTTATGCAAAATTCCGTAAACTTCATGCAGCATAAAGTAGTCTTCAGAGGCTATCCCCAAAAATTCAAGATATACATTTTATTTGTCAGGTAAACATCTTTAATATACCATATTTTAATCAAAATCATAAGAGCCGTTTTTGAGAAAGGAAAAATGTTAGAAAAATTTTCTATGAAAAGAGTACTCAAGGATCGAAGAGGTTTTTTATTGCTTTATTTTTATAGCTCCCTTTAAAATCTAAGGTCATCGGGGGCTTTGCACTTGAAACAACTCGTTGTCTATAGGGTCTTTACGTTTGGTTTAAATCATTTTATTTCCTCAAACACACATTCACTCTCACATACATACTTCCAGACTCTGTGGGGGATAGCAAATAATTCTGGCTAAAAAAAATGAAAAACGTTGAATTTTGCATATTTAGTAAACCATATTAAATACAAAAACTGACGACATAACATTTTTTCTGTGGTACGCTTTTGTGTATATGTTACAGTTTAACAGTTATATAAAGGTTATCTAGAATAAAGAGGTTTTCAGAGGCTATTCCCAGAAAATTTAAGGTATACATTTTATTTGAGATATAAATCTCTTTAACATACGGGATTTTAATCAAAACTGTTAGAGCTATTTTTAAGAAAATCTGAATGCTCGAACATTTTTCGATGTTAAGGGTAGTTTGTGGTGGGGGGATTTTCTTGATACTCTTCGTGTCGCATACTTGGAAGATACTAAACCTAAATACCAACGGTCTTTTCAGTTATTATTATACTATGAGTGCAATTCTTACTGAAGTCTACCTTCAATAAAAAAAAATATCAATAATAATATAAAATATACCAATGAATTTAAAGTTTCCTAAAAAGAAAGAAAGTTTTATTTATAAAAATAGCTATGCTGCCCAAAGGCGCGCGCACACACACATACACACGTACATTTTCTAATTTATTTTAATTGAGGGGGTGAAATTTCAGTATCGACTTTTTTAGTGTTATACAATTCCTTCTCTATAGACTATGCACATAGTACATGTAGAGAAAGTAATATTGCTTATAGTTGTACTATGTGTGAGAATTTAGTGCGTTTCATCATGAGACTGATTTAGCATGCTATATGTATATATGTACAAGACAACACAATGTGTTTCGATCGATGCGCTTCTCTCGTCGACTGAAAATGCAGCAATTTGCAATTTAGATCACGTTTGAGGTAAACTATAGAAACCATGTTGTATAATGCAGTCTTCCATACGCTCGTGTTTATTGATGCATTATCTGCCTAACTGTTCCGACTTAAAGGGAAAATATTCAGGAAAAGGTTGCCTCCAGGGTACCACAAAATAACGTGCTGTTCATTTCACTTTAAAACATCTAATGTGTTTCATTCACGCAACTTTCTCTACATCTCAGTGAAAATATTGTTAAAAAGCTTATTTATCATCTATTTCGCGATAATCAAGAGAAACTGTCCTTATTACTTGGTCTCTTGTAAGTACAAGGGAGAAAATCTAATGTGTTCCATTGAAATGATGTTCTCTAGCTGTTCGATAAACTAACCTTTTATTCAAAATATTAAACTGTTATCTACATCATGCTAATCAAAATAAGTAGAATTAGTATTATTGCTGGCTTCCTTGTAAATAGAAGGAAAATAAGAAAATGCTCAGGCTAAAGCGTTAGTCTCCTCCTTTAAAAGCCGGTCGCTATGTGAAACAATTGAAATTCTAATCCCTTTGCTTGACAAAAGTAAACCAGAAATGGCAAGTCACATATATTTCCGTTTTAGGAAAGTTCAAATGGGTAAAATTTAAACCAATAATCCGGAAAATCTCAAAAACAGCTCGAAATATTCTATTAATTATTTTAAGTGATTAATTTTTCTAAACCCTGTGTGATGTCCCATAATTCCTACCGAAAATAATGTCAAAAATCTGATGTGTACCATTCACATGACTTTCTCCATATCCCTGCAACAAATAATTCTTAAAAAGCTTATAATTCTATTTACTTTATGCTAATCAGATAAAAAAATTAGCAGAAAAAGCCTTATTTCTCGCATCCGAAATAAGGGACAACCATAGGTTAAAGTGATAGTCAAAAGCTGGTTGCTATGTCAATGAAGTTCCTTTGTCTATATGGATAGGAGTTGACAAGTTCCTGTATGAGAAAACTATATGTTTTTCATAGCAGAAACAAAAATAAGGAATGTCACAAAAACGACGAACTCCACGAAAAAAATGTATATAACATAAATTGTGTGTTTTAATGTGCTCTACATTTTTTGTGTGGTAAGTTTTTGTCCATCTCTTACGGTATAGCAGTTATTCAAAATTTAGTAAAACTCATCTAGAATAAACTACTCTTCAGAGGCTATTCCCAGAAAATTCAAGATATACATTTCATTTGTCAGATAAATATGTTTAATATCCGAAATTTTAATCAAAATCGTTAGAGCCATTTTTGAGAAAATCAAAATTTTCGAAAAAAGTTCCATGTAAAGGGTAGTTGGGGGTGGCGGGATTGTTCTCAAAATCTTCGTGTCACATCCCTGGAAGATACTAAACTTAAATACCAAGTTTGGTATGTTACCGACTTTTCGTTTTTGAGTTATCGTGTTCACAGGCACACGGACACACGGACACACGGACACACACACACACGGACCTTTTTGTGAAAATGCTTTTTTTGGATATTGGGGACCCTAAAACATATATTTCCGGTGAAATCTCGGTATCGAATTTTTGGTGGAGTGCAATACTTTCTCTATACACTATGTACATAGTGCGTATGGAGAAAGTAAAAATACGTTACCTTACGTATATTACAAGCAATAAACTTTTATCTTGGTACATTCTTGTGGAATTAAGCTTCCAATTTGGAACAAAAACCATCCATTTTTTCGAAATCGATGATCAAAGAAGAAAATGGCATATGAAGCACATATTAAAAGGAATGTAATAAGTTATATTCCACCCAATATATTCTTACTTATAATGAATGTCAAAAATTGGTATTAAAATATACATTTTCAGAGTTACTCTGCTGGAATACATGCAATTTCATTACATTCCTAATTCACGGGAAATGCACTTAAATTAATATATAGCCTGTTTCACTTCAATTAATACCTGCATTGCAGGAAAATTATCAAACTTTTTATTGATTTAAATGTTAGGGTTATATTTACTGCCAACATATACGGCAAAAGATAGGAGGGTCAGCCAGAAAGTGACAAACGATTTGGCATAACTAAACGATAACAAAAGTTATCAACACGAAACTTTATTTACAAAGTTACAGTACCTTACTCTATTTCTCAACGTAATTGTCATTGCTATCAAGGCATTTATTGTCACGTGGTACCGGTTTTTCAACGGTAAAGATCTAAGCCAAAATTCACTGTCACTTTGAGGTCTTCATGGATGAGAAAACTTTTCCATCCAAAGGTCATGTACGTTGTCCAAAGTGAAATACCGGTTTTTCTTCATATCTTGATCAACGTTTGCTTTGTACAACTCCATAAGGATTGATGAACTTGCACTCCGGTCTTTATCGTACACATTGTTATGTTCTTCCTTGATTACTCGTAAGGTATGTGTAATTTCCTCACTGAAGACTTAATCATTGCATTATCACTATACACTTGCGTTATTTGTCTATAACATTTGATTACCGAACATTTTGTGCCTTCAAAAAAAAAAAACTACCTAATAAGTTCTTTGACGGTAGAAAAGTATTACATCGGCATTGAAAACTGGTACCACATGACAGTAAACATATTGACAGAATGGAGACAGCGTTGAAAAAAAAATCTGATGTGTTCCATTCAATGACTTTCTCTACATCACTACAACAAATTATTGTTAAAAAAATTTATACTTCTTTTTACTTCATCCTAATCGAAAAACATTAGCAGCAATAGTCTTATTACTTGGTTCCTTGCAAGTAAAAGGGAAATAATGGGGTAGCACGTGCTAAAGTATTAGCCAAAAACTGGTTGCTATGTGAATGCAGTTCCTTTGTTTGCATGGACAGGAGTTGACAAATTCCTGTATGAGAAAAGTGTAAGTTTTTTAAAGGTGAAATCAAAAACAATGTATAACTCGAAAACGACTAACTCTACGAAAAAAGTATATAACATAAATAGTGTGTTTTAACGAGCTCTACTTTTTCTGTTACCTATGTGTTTGTCTAGCTCTTATGGTTTCTTAATTATGCAAAATTCCGTAAAATTAATAGAGAATAAAGCAGTCCTCATAGGCTATTTCTAGAAAATTTAATATATACATTTTATTTTCAGGTAAATATCTTTAATATACGATATTTTAATCAAAAGTGTTAAATCAATTTTTGAGAAAATCAAAGTTCTCGAAAACCTGTACATATGAAGGGTAGTTGGGATTGGTGGGATTATCTTGAGAATCTTCGTGTCGCATCCTTGCAAGATACCAAACGTAAATATCAAGGTTGGCATTTAAAAGACTTTTCGCTTTTTAGTTATGCTGGCCACAGACACACACACACACGGACCTTTATATCCAAACATGCTTTTTTTTTTTATTCAGGGGGACCCAAAACGTGTACTTCCGGTGAAATTTTGGTTTTGAATTTTTGGTTGGGGTGCAATGCGAAGGTGGTCTGGAAAGTTCTCGGCCTGATGGTGAAAAACGACAATTCATGCTTTCAAAGTAGTTTTATTGTTCAACATTATTTCCTCTAATATCAATACATTTTGTCCAGCGGTGTTCCAATGCCATTATCCCCTCTCTGTAGTGTTCCACTGTAAGTGCTGCAAAGTAGCCATTTACAGCCGCAATTGCTTCTTCACTGGACGAAAAGCGCCTACCAGTGACGAATTTGTTCATTTTTGGTAAGAGATGCAAGCTCGAGGGAGCCAAATCTGGGGAACAGGGTGGATGTTCCAGCACTTCATAGTGCAGATCTCTCTATTTCCCCATTGCCAAAACACATTTGTGGGCAGGTGCATTGTCCTGATGTTAAACAATATGTTTCTTTTTTAACCCAGGTCTGTTTTCACGAATGTTTGCATTCAGTTTAGTTAGAATTTGAGAGTAGTATTCTCCAGTGATGGTTTTACCTTTTTCAATCAATAAAATTACTTTGGCGTCCCAAAACACTGACGTCATAATCTTTCCCGTCGATAGCACCATCCTCGTCTTCTTTGGAGCTGAAGAACCATTTTCTGTTCACTGCCTCGACTGCTGCTTGGATCTGGGTGTGTAGTGGTGAATCTATGTTTCATCCATTGTGACGTATCGGCGCAAAAAGTCACTTCTTCTGAAAATGCGCCAAACACTTTTCAGAAAGTGTCGTGCGGATGCGGTTGTTATCCACAGTGAGGATATGCGGAATCCATCTTGCGCGAAGCTTTTTGATATTTAATTCCTGATGCAAGATATGACCAACGCTCCTTTGACATTCCAAGAGCATTAGCAATTTCACGCACCTTTTTACGCCAATCTTCCAAAATCAAGCCATGCACTGTTTCAATGACTTCCGGTGTGGTTACAGTTTTTAGACGTCCTTCGCGAGGATCGTTTTGGACGCTTTCATGGCCACGTTTAAACTCGGCCGCCCATTTCTTCACGGTGGAAACTGGAGGTAAAGAATGAATTTATGTAGGTGTTAAACCTTCTTTTACGAAGAATTTTATCACAGTATGATACTCGAATTTTTGCATTTTCAAAGCAATGTGCACTTCTACTGCTTCAAACAATTGCCTACAGTCAACTGTAATCTTACACAGGGTCTATTAACATGTGTACCAACGTAAGGGAAAAAAGTCAAGCTAACAGTGCCGGGATCATAGGGTGAGGCCGGGGACTTTTCAGACCACCTAGGTACCTTCTCTATACACTATGTATATGGTACGCGTAAGGAAAGTAAAACACTGAAACTTTGTAAATAAAGTTTTGCGTTGATATCTTTCGTTATTGTTTAGTTCTGCCAATCGTCTGTTACTTTCTGAATGGTCCTCGTGCCGGATGTTATGCTACTTGCAAGGAGGTCTGAGTTGCTTACGTAACAATACTATAAGGGAATGAACTTTCGAAGGTGTATGTCGATGAAGTTTTCCTCCGTCATTGCGAGGGTCAAGAAGATGGCGCCCTGTAACCTCAGAACCCTTGGATATCCATCTTCTTCGCTCTCTCACACAGATGTGAGGGTCGTATCGGATTATCCTAATGGCATAACTCTGCACGCACCTTCAAGGTGTTTGAACGCATTAACACACGCGTCCTGCTTTATCCGCGTATAAGCCATTTCAATAAGGCCCCGTCTCTCTATTCGAACTGTCCTTTCATCCACAAGTCTCGGGTTCGATCCCCGGCTGCAGTATGTATAGAGAAGGCATTGTAAAAATGCCGAATTTTTACATGTTGAAAAAGTAAAAATCTATTGTGTTGCATTCACATGACCGTCTCTACATCGGTTAACAAGTATTTGTTAAAAAGCACATTTTTCTGTCTACTTTATGATAATCGAGATAAACATTCAGTGTTATATATAAGGAATTATATTTATTTATACATTATAACATACTTTTTATACTCTTTGTTTTATGTGCATGCAAAACAAAGGAAGTGCATACGCTTTTATAGAGCATATTAAGTGTAGTGCAGTGGCGTACAGTCCTCAAAAGCAAATGGTGTTATTATATGCTATTTTTGTAACCCATGCCTTTTTCCATAGTATATAAACATATGTATACATGTATATGCTTTAACAAGTTCTATGTTCAGTGGCTTCCTGGCCTAAACGAACCTACAGAATGCTTTCTAATCTAATCTCTAATCATTAGCAGAAATTGTCTTATTTACTTGCTTCCTGTAAGTAGAAGGGAAATAAAGGAATACATTAGGTTAAAACGTTAGTTACATTCTTTAAAAGCTGGTTGTCATGTGGTTCAAATCCGTTTCTATGCAGAGCCAGGAGTTTACAACTTTCCATGTGAGAAAAATTTTAATGAAATTTTTAATCTGAAACCAATAACAAAGAATATCTCAGAAATGGTGACTTCCACGAAAACACATAAATTGTGTGCTTTAAAGTGATCTACCTTTTTGTGTAGTAAGTATTTGCGTATCTGTTACGGTTTACTAGTTATGCAACATTCAAAAAAATACATTCAGAATAAAGAGGCCCTCATCAGCTATTCTCAGAAAATTCAAGATACACATTTTATTTGCCATTTAGATATCTTTAATGTACTGTATTTTAATCAAGATCTTTTGAGTTATTTTTGAAAAAATCAAAATTTTCTATTTATTTTTTCCATGTAAACGGTATTTTGGGGTGGGGGGATTTTTCTCAAAGCCTTCGTGTCGCATTCCTGGAAAATGCTAAACTTAAATACCAAGTTTGATATTTTACCGACTTTTCATTTTTGAGTTATCGTGTTCGCAGGCATATAAACACACACACACACACGGACCTTTTTCTATAAACATATATTTCCGGTGAAATCTTTGTATCAAATTTTTGGTTGCAACGCAGTACCTTCCCTATACATTATGTACATAGTACGTGTAGAGAAAGTAAACATGTGTTAGGAATAAAGATTCCATTTTTTTCAAACACTTTTAGGTGTATACACTTCTCCAAGCGCTGCTGATATTTTTAACTCTTCCAGAAAATGTATGTGTTCCATTCCCGTCACTTTCTCCTCAGACTATTGTTACACAATATTATTCTTTCATGCACATCGAGATAAGAATTAGCAGAAATGGTTATAAGTAAATGGAAATAACCAGTTAAAGTGATACTCAAAGGATATGATTGTCGCTTTAGCCCTTTACTGACCTATTACTTATAAGAGACAAAGTAATAAAACCATTTTTTGCTAATGTTTATTTCTATTAGCGTTATGTAGATAAATGAATAAACTTTTGAGAAATCATGTGATTGAAATCAGAACATGTTGGTGACGCATTATTAAAAATCTTATGTGTTCCATTCACATGACTTTCTCTATATCTCTGCAAAAAAATATTGTTATAAAGCTTATGCTTTTATTTACTTCATGCTAATTGAGAAAACATCAGCATAAATAGTCTTATTACCTGCTTCCTTGCAAGTAGAAACGAAATAAGGGAGTACCATAGGTTAAAGTGATAGTCAAAATGTGGTTGTTATGTGACTGAACTTCCTTTGTTTGTTTGTATGGACAGAAGCTAACAAATTCAAAGCTCAAACATAAAGCAAGGAATATCTAAAAACCATCAACTCCTCGAAAAAAATTATATAACATAAAGTGTGTGTTTTAATGTGCTCTACATTTTTTGTGTGGTAAGTTTTTGTCAATCTCCTATGGTTTTCTAGTTATGAAAGATTTCGTAAAATTTGTCCAGAATTGAGTAGTCTTCGGAGACTATTCCCAGAAAATACAAGATATACATATTATTTGTCAGATAAATATCTTTAATATACGATACTTTAATCAAAATCGTTAGAGCCCTTTTTGAGAAAATCAAAATTTTCGAAAAAAGTTCCACGTAGTGGGTAGTTTGGGGTGGGGGGATTTTCCTCAAAATCTTCGTGTCGCATCCCTGGAAGATACCAATCTAATTACTAAATTTGGTATTTTATCGACTTTTCGTTTTTAAGCTTTCGTGTTCACGGACACACGGACTCACGGACACACACGGACTTTTTTCTGAAAATGCTTTTTTTTGGATACAGGGGACCCTAAAACATATATTTCCGGTGAAATCTCGGTATCGAATTTTTGGGTGTAGTGCAATACCTTCTCTATGCACTATGTACATATAGCGTATAGAGAAAGTAAAAATGCTGAAGTTAAGGAACATGTTTAACATTTGATTTTTAGGTCATGATGTTCACAGAAAAAAACACAAGCACACACAATACAAATGTTTTAAATTGTTTCTTGGTTTGCTCAGAAAATATTTTATAACGTGTGTCTACAGGTAATGTCGTTATATAATTTTTGAATGGAATGCAAGTTTTCCCCTACCTGAAAGAGGTAGGAGTAGAGAAATTAAAGCACCATAATTAATTTCAAAGTCTTCACTTACAATACTATGACTAAGCTGAAATATTCTGCCTGTTTCCAAGAAACGCTCATAAGAATGCAAGATATGCCATTGGTTCACTTTATGACTTAACTTTTCGTGAGGAAAAGCGTGGAATTTAAAATGATAGAGAATGTGAACACTTTCTTGCCTCCCGCGACTGAATTACCGGGTTAGATAAATACCATCAGTGAGGTTATAAACCGCGACAAATTAAAACCCGGAATTGCTAAACGTATAATTACGGGGCAGCAAAACAAACACAAAATGATGAATACTTCACATGCCAGGCTCAGCCTCTGGTTACCAAACCTTTCAACTTTAGTTACTCTTAGTGACTGCAGGTGTCAGGTAGGGAGTGGAAAATTCATATTTTAATATTAATTGCTTAGGCTGAAAAGATTAATTTACCACTTCCCGTTCTTTTTCTCATCCTTTCGTTTTTAAATTGTCTCCTCGTTGCTTCGAATACAGGAAGTATACTTTGTAAACAAAAACACATCAAGATTTTTCTTGAAACAAATGCTTCATGAATCCTTGAATGCCAAACAAAGGAAAAGCTCTGATGTGTTTCATTCACATGACTTTCTCTACAGCTCTGCAACAAATTATTGTTAAAAACCTTACTCCTCTATTTACTAAATTCCCATCGAGAACAAAAATAGCAGATATGCCTTTATTACTTAGTTCCTTGTAAGCAGAAAGAAAATAAGGGAATACATAGGCTAAAGTGATAGTCAAACGTTTTAAAAGTCGGTTACTATGAGATTGAAGTTCCTCTGTTTGTATGGCCAGGAGATGACAAATTAGCGTATGAGAAAAATAAGTATTTTAAAACTGAAACCAATAACAAGGAATATCTCAAAAACGGTCAACTCCACGATAAAAATTTATACGATATAACGTCTGTATTTTAACTAAATCTACATTTCTGAGTAATTAGTTTGTGTCTATCTCTTACGGTTTAGTAGTTACGCAAAATTCAGCAAAATTAATTCGGAATAAAGAGATCTTCAGAGGCTATTCCCAGAAAATACAACATATACATTTTATTTGTCAGGTAAATGTCTTTAATACACGATATTTTAACCAAAATCGATAAGGTCATTTTTGACAAAATCAAAATTTTTGAAAAAAGGTTCCAGGTAGTAAAGGGTAGTTTGAGGTGGGGGGATTTTTCTCAAAATCTTCGTGTCACATCCCCGGAAGACACTGAACTTAAATACCAAATTTGGTATTTTACACAATTTTCGTTTTTGAGTTATCGTGTTCAAAGACACATGAACACACACACACGGACCTTTTTCTGAAAATGCTTTTTTTGGGTACATGGTATTACTAAAACATATATTTCCGGTAAAATCTCGGTATCAAATTTTTGGGTGGAATGTATTAGCTTCTCTATACAGTATGTACATAGTACGTGTAGAAGCATTTTCTGAAAAAGTTCCATGTGTGTCCGTGTTTCTGTAAACACGTAAACTCATAAACGAAAAGTTGGTAAAATAACAAACTTGATATTTAAGTTTAGTAGGGCTGTAACATGAAGTTTTTGTGAAAAACCACTACACTCCAAATTACCCCTTACTTGGAAAGAATTCCGAAAATTAAGATTTTCTCAAAAATGGCTGTAACGATTTTGATTATAATACCGTATATTAAAGATATGTACATGTTAAATAGAAGGTATATCTGGGAATAGCCTCTGAAGGGCTCTTCATTCTGGATGAGTTTTATTTAACTGGTAAACCGCAAGAGATAGACAAAAACTTACTACACAGAAAATATATACCTCATTAAAACTCACAATTTATGTCATATACACTTTTTGTGGAGTTAAAACCATTTTCGAGATATTCTTCATTATTAGTTTCAATATTAGCCACTTAAACTTTTCTCAAACGGGAAGACATATTTTTTCTCGTTTGTTTATTCCTGGCAAGCAAATAGATTGGAATTTCAATTGTTTCATATAGCGACCGACTTTTAAAAACTTGACTATCGCTATAGCCATTTTCTTACTGCCCTTATACTTACGGAAGCAAGTAATAAGACATTCTGGTAATTTTTATCTCGATTATCATGCGGTAGATAGAAGAATAAGCGTATTAACAATAATTTGTAACAAAAATGTAGAGAAAGTTATGTGAATGGAACACAAGATATTTCTGAACATTTTTTTTGGATCAGGGGCTCCCAAAACATATGTTTCCGGTGGAATCCTGGTATGGAATTTTTGGGTGCAATACACTTTTCTACACACTATGTATATAGTACGTGTAGAGAAAGTAAAAAGCATGATTGGAAAACATAGATACACAGGTTCACATCATTGCTGATAGGCAGGGAAATATTGCCAATTGGCTCTTTAGATAACTGATAAAATAACATAATTAAAATTGAAACCATTAATAAGGATATTTCGGAAGGGGCCAGTGACAAAAAATAAGGTTATTATAATAAGGTGTTTTCGTGTATAGTTTAATATTAGCAGTTATGCACGACTATTAAAAAAACAAACAAAAAATAAGCAAAAAACTGAAATGAATTGGTCTTTATAGGCTATTACTACAAAAGTCAATATAAATTACAATTACTATTTAAAATCGTTATTATTAAATTGGAGTTTTCTGAGAAAATTTTGCTGTTAAAGGATAGTTGCGGGTGGTGGAATTTCTTACAAATCTTCGTGTTGCATTTTTGGAAGATACAAAACTTAGATACTAAGTTTGTTATTTAGCCAACTTTTCGTTTTTGAGTTTTGTTGGTCATAGACCAGATAGCCACACACAATCGCATAAACAGACACCCATACAAAGAAACAAGCCAGACACAAACAGACACAAAAAGAAACACATGCACGTAGACTGATACAAATACACACACAAACACAGAAAGATACACATGCAGACACCTACACAGACACACACGGACACAATACAGGCACACATACAGACACTTACACAAGCACACACACACACAGACACATAGACGCATACAGAAACACAGAGACACACATGCAGATACGTACACAAACACACGTATACACATATAGAAACACAGACACACATGCAGACATGTACACAAACACAGACATACACACACAGAAACACACAGACACACATGCAGACATGTACACAAACACACACATACACACACAGAAACACACAGACACACATGCAGACATGTACACAAACACACACATACACACACAGAAACACACAGACACACATGCAGACATGTACACAAACACACACATACACACACAGAAACACACAGACACACATGCAGACATGTACACAAACACACACATGCACATAGACATATGCAGAAACACACAGACACACATACACACACATACACACACAGAAACACACAGAAACACATGCAGACATGTACACAAACACACACATACACACACAGAAACACACAGACACACATGCAGACATGTACACAAACACAGACATACACACACAGAAACACACAGACACACATGCAGACATGTACACAAACACAGACATACACACACAGAAACACACAGACACACATGCAGACATGTACACAAACACACACATACACACACAGAAACACACAGACACACATGCAGACATGTACACAAACACACACATACACACACAGAAACACACAGACACACATGCAGACATGTACACAAACACACACATACACACACAGAAACACACAGACACACATGCAGACATGTACACAAACACAGACATCACACACAGAAACACACAGACACACATGCAGACATGTACACAAACACACACATACACACACAGAAACACACAGACACACATGCAGACATGTACACAAACACACACATACACACACAGAAACACACAGACACACATGCAGACATGTACACAAACACAGACATACACACACAGAAACACACAGACACACATGCAGACATGTACACAAACACAGACATACACACACAGAAACACACAGACACACATGCAGACATGTACACAAACACAGACATACACACACAGAAACACACAGACACACATGCAGACATGTACACAAACACACACATACACACACAGAAACACACAGACACACATGCAGACATGTACACAAACACACACATACACACACAGAAACACACAGACACACATGCAGACATGTACACAAACACACACATACACACACAGAAACACACAGACACACATGCAGACATGTACACAAACACACACATACACACACAGAAACACACAGACACACATGCAGACATGTACACAAACACACACATACACACACAGAAACACACAGACACACATGCAGACATGTACACAAACACACACATACACACACAGAAACACACAGACACACATGCAGACATGTACACAAACACAGACATACACACACAGAAACACACAGACACACATGCAGACATGTACACAAACACACACATACACACACAGAAACACACAGACACACATGCAGACATGTACACAAACACACACATACACACACAGAAACACACAGACACACATGCAGACATGTACACAAACACACACATGCACATAGACATATGCAGAAACACACAGACACACATACACACACATACACACACAGAAACACACAGAAACACACAGACACACATACACACACATACACACACAGACACACACAGACACACATACACACACATACACACACAGAAACACACAGACACACATGCAGACATGTACACAAACACACACATACACACACAGAAACACACAGACACACATGCAGACATGTACACAAACACACACATACACATACAGAAACACACAGACACACATGCAGACATGTACACAAACACACACATACACACACAGAAACACACAGACACACATGCAGACATGTACACAAACACACACATACACACACAGAAACACACAGACACACATGCAGACATGTACACAAACACACACATGCACATAGACATATGCAGAAACACACAGACACACATGCAGAAACGTACAAAAACACACAGACACACATGAAGAAACGTACAGAAACACACATAGACACATATAAAAATACACAAACACACATGCAGTCACGTACACAAACACACACAGGCACATAGACACATGCAGAAACACACAGACACACATAGAAACACGTACACAAACACACACACAGACACATACAGACACACATACAGACACGTACACAAACACACACAGGCACATAGACACATGCAGAAACACACAGACACACATACAGACACGTACACAAACACACACAGACATATACAGAAACACACAGACACACATACAGACTCGTACACAAACACACACAGACATATACAGAAACACACAGACACACATGTAGACACGTACACAAACACACACAGACACATACAGAAACACACAGACACACATACAGACACGTACACAAACACACACATGCACATAGACACATGCAGAAACACACAGACACACATACAGACACGTACACAAACACACACAGACATATACAGAAACACACAGACACACATACAGACTCGTACACAAACACACACAGACACATACAGAAACACACAGACACACATGTAGACACGTACACAAACACACACAGACACATACAGAAACACACAGACACACATACAGACACGTACACAAACACACACAGGCACATAGACACATGCAGAAACACACAGACACACATACAGACACGTACACAAACACACACAGACATATACAGAAACACACAGACACACATACAGACACGTACACAAACATACACAGACACATACAGAAACACACAGACACACATGTAGACACGTACACAAACACACACAGACACATACAGAAACACACAGACACACATACAGACACGTACACAAACACACACAGACACACATACAGACACGTACACAAACACACACAGACACATACAGAAACACATACAGACACATACAGACACGTACACAAACACACACAGACACATACAGAAACACACAGACACATACAGACACGTACACAAACACACACAGACACACATAGAGACACGTACACAAACACACACACAGACACATACAGACACACATACAGACACGTACACAAACACACACAGGCACATAGACTCATACAGAAACACACAGACGCACAGACGCACATGTAGACACGTACACAAACACACACAGACACATACAGAAACACACAGACACACATACAGACACGTACACAAACACACACAGACACACATACAGACACGTACACAAACACACACAGACACATACAGAAACACATACAGACACATACAGACACGTACACAAACACACACAGACACATAGACTCATACAGAAACACACAGACGCACAGACGCACATGTAGACACGTACACAAACACACACAGACACATAGACTCATACAGAAACACACAGACGCACAGACACACATACAGACACGTACACAAACACACACAGACACATACAGAAACACATACAGACACATACAGACACGTACACAAACACACACAGGCACATAGACTCATACAGAAACACACAGACGCACAGACGCACATGTAGACACGTACACAAACACACACAGACACATACAGAAACACACAGACACACATACAGACACGTACACAAACACACACAGACACATACAGAAACACATACAGACACATACAGACACGTACACAAACACACACAGACACATAGACTCATACAGAAACACACAGACGCACAGACGCACATGTAGACACGTACACAAACACACACAGACACATAGACTCATACAGAAACACACAGACGCACAGACACACATACAGACACGTACACAAACACACACAGACACATACAGAAACACATACAGACACATACAGACACGTACACAAACACACACAGGCACATAGACTCATACAGAAACACACAGACGCACAGACGCACATGTAGACACGTACACAAACACACACAGACACATACAGAAACACACAGACACACATACAGACACGTACACAAACACACACAGACACACATACAGACACGTACACAAACACACACAGACACATACAGAAACACATACAGACACATACAGACACGTACACAAACACACACAGACACATACAGAAACACACAGACACATACAGACACGTACACAAACACACACAGACACACATAGAGACACGTACACAAACACACACACAGACACATACAGACACACATACAGACACGTACACAAACACACACAGGCACATAGACTCATACAGAAACACATAGACGCACAGACGCACATGTAGACACGTACACAAACACACACAGACACACATGCAGACACGTACACAAACACACACACAGGCACATAGACACACACAGAAACACACAGACACACATGTAGACACGTACACAAACACACACTAACACAGACACATATAGAGGTCGATAGACAGAAATATAGAAAGACACACACACAGCTGTACAGAGACTCATGCACATACAGACACATATACACACCGACATCGACAAACATAGAAAGACACACACACACACAGATACACATGCAGAAATATAGAAACAAACACAGGCACGCGTATCTATTACTATAGACGGAGATGTGGAGCAGGTTTTATATTTGTTTATGTATTTATTTTGTTTTAATACGGGTCCAGTAATACTGTAATTACAGCTACCGAACGCTTTCATTGACGTTGTAGTTGTTCCTTTGTTTTTTTCTTTTTCCAGCTGCGCTCTCTGCTGGAAGTAATTAGTCCTTCAGCAAATGAGCCATATCGAAAGCTTTAAATTACCTTTGTGTTCCGATCGAGGCTCGCTGAAACTGATTATATACCATAAGTGCGAGTTTATAACATTAAATGATACGTAACCTATTACGCGTACACGTGCAGTAGAAATATTGGTATATAGTACATTTTGTTAGCCATTATTGCTTTCTCTACTACCAACGCATTAGAGTAATTGTAGTATAATTATACTTCACCCGGAAATGTTATACAAGCCGTAAGGTGTACATAAGTGCGCAGATTTCAACTGCAACTTCCTGACGTTAAGCTGAGATATAAGTTCTGTACCGGTTTCCTCTAAAGTACATAAAAAGTCTAATGTGACAGATTCACATGCATTTCCCTACATCTCTTTTACAAATAATTGTTAAAAAGCTTAATCTTCTATCTACTTCATGCTAATCGAGATAAACATTAACAGAAATTGTCTTATTACTTGCTTCCTTCTAAGTAGAAGGGAAATAAGGGAGTACACTAAGCCTAAGCGACAATCAAATGTTTTAAAGGCTGGTTGCTATGTGGTTGAACTCCGTCTCTTTGCATAACCAGGAGTTCCCGTATGAGAAATGTGTTTTAAAACTAAAAACCAATAACAACGAAACAAATGCTTATGACATTAATTGTGTGTTTGAACCAGCTGTATATTTTTGTTTAGTAGGCCTTGGTTTATCTCTTACGGTTTACCAGTTATGCAAAATTCGTCCAGGATGAAGAGGTCTGCAGAGGCTATTCCTTCAGAATTTAAGATCTATATTTTATCTATCATGTAAACATCTTTAATATGTTGCATTTTAATCAAAATATTAGAGCAACTTTCAAAATTGTTTTCATATAAACGGTAGTTATGGCTGAAGGGATTTTTTTGAAAATATTCGTTTTGCATCCTTTAAACATGCTAAACCTAAATACAAAATTTCGTGTTTAATTGTCTTTTCATTTTACAGCTATGTTGCCCACAGCACTTACTGACATTTCTCTATTTTTTTTTTTTTATTCATCCAGAGTAAAGAGTTCTTCAGAGGCTATTCCTAGAAAATGCAAGACATGCATTTTATTTGCCATGTAAATATCTTAAACATAAGGTATTTTAATCAAAATCATTAGAGTCATCTTTGAGAAAATCAAAAGTTTCAATAATGTTCCATATAAAGAGTAGTAGAGTGTGGGGGATTTTCTAGAAAATCTGCGTGTCGCATTCTTTGAAAACGACCAACTTAAATACCAATTTCGGTATTCAACCGACTTTTCGTTTTTGAGCTGTGCTGCCCACAGACATATACACGGAATCAGGGAACTCAAAACATGTATTTCCCGTGAAATCTTCGATTCTAATTTTTCGGTACAACACAATACCTTTTCTATACATATAGTAGTACGTGTAGAGAAAGTTAAAGGCTATATAACAGATTTTAATATTCGTAGATTTCGTTTATGCAGCAATTTCTCTTTCAGAAAAAAAAGGCTTAATGTTTTAAAGCTGGTGCAGTGAAATTTTAATCCCCTGCTTTCCTAAAACACGACATTCTTCTTGACTATATTACGTTGCATTTACTTAAAATGCTGGTTTATCCTCCGGGGCCAGAAACAGGGCCACCAACACCAAAAATGGAATTAAATGGGACCGGTATTATGTTTCCGCAGTGTGAGGTTATGTATGTGTTTAACAGAGCGTTTAATTACGGCTATACGATATCATTTGTATTATACAAACCCTGTTGCAGATATAAACCATGCGCCCGGGACATAACTCACGGCGAATCTCAGTTGTTCGCGTCCCAGAAAGCTGAGCGTCATGGGTGCGTTTAATATTCTCATTTATCTTGTTCATGACGTCATAAAGGTTGTAACATGTCCGCCATTACTGCTTCACTTTTGTTTACCGCTCTACATCTATCTATACATATAGCAAATCTAGAATCTAAAACGCATCTATAATTCTAAACTCATACCGATATTATAAACAGAAAAATACTAAAGTGTCCCAATCACATGACTTTCTCTACATCTCTGCAAAAAAAATATTGTTAAAAAGCTTATGTTTCACTTTATTTAATGATAATCGAGAAAAAATTAGCAGAGATAGTCTTATTACTTGCTTCCTTGTAAGTAGAAGTGAAATAAGAGAGTACCATAGGTTAAAGTAATAGACGAAAGATGGTTGCTATGTGACTGAAGTTCCTTTGTTTGTACAGACAGGAGTTGAGAATAGTATGCTATTCAAAGGGGAAATAAATAACAAGTAATATCTTAAAAACGATCAACCCCACGAAACAAATGTATATAAAGTATATTGTGAGTTTTAATGTTCTCTATATTTTCTGTGTGGTAAGTTTTTGTCAATCACTTACGGTTTAGCAGTTATGCAAAATTCGGCAAAATTCATCCAGAATAAAGAGGTCTTCAGAAGCTATTCCCAGAAAATTCAAGATATACATTTTATTTGGGATGCAAATAGCTTTAATATACGTGATTTTAATCAAAATCGTCAGAAGCACTTTTAATAAAAACAGAATATTCGAAAATGTGTCCATATAAAGGGTAGTTTTTACTGGGGGATTTTCTTGAACAGCTTTGTGTTTCATTCTTGGAAGATATTATACCAAATTTGGTATTTAATGGTTGTTTTGTTTTTGAGCTATGTTGTCCACAGACACACACACACACGTACACACAGACACATATACATACACATACACACACACGGACGTTTCTTTAAAAATATTTTTTTTTGGATTCAGGGGATCCTAAAACATGTATTTCCGGCGAGATCTCGCTATCGAATTTTTGGGTGGAATACAATACTTCTCTATTCCTATCTACATTGTATATATGGGGCCAGACAAAGTAAAAAACAGAAATTATCTTATTACTTAGTTCCTTTTAAGTAGCAGAGAAATAAGAGAATACACTAGGATAAACCGACACTCAAATGTTCTAAAATGTGGTTGCTATGGGGTTGAAATCCCTTTCTGGAGTTGACAATTTCCTGTATGAGAAAATTTTTCGAAAATGTTGATTTTGATGGCTCTAATGACTTTGGTTAGAATATTTTATCTTTATGATATATTTTTATGACAGACGAAAAGCAAATTTTGAATTTGCTGGCTAAAGCTTACGAAGATCTCTTCATTCTGTATGACGTTTTTATAACTGGTAACCGTGATAGTCAAAAACGTGCTGCACAGAAAAATGAGATACCATTAAAACACACAATTTATGTGATTTTTTGTAGGGTTAACCGTTTTTGACATATCCCGAATAATTGGTTTCAATTGAAACCATTTCTCAAACGGGAAGACATCTTTCTTATCGTTTCTCGTTTTTTTTACTCCTGGCAAGCAAAGGGAATGAAAGTTCAACTGTTTCAAATAGCGACCGGTTTTTAAAGTACTAAACTCTGGCTTTAACCCGTGCATCTTCTTTTTTCCCTTCTACTTACAAGGAAGCTAGTAATAAGACTAATTATTTTGTTACCTTTAACTTGATTAACATGATGTAGATAACATATTAACGTTTTGAGTTGAAGGTTTGTTTACCGAACAGCTAGAGGACATCATGCGAATGGAGCACAATACATTTTTTCCCTTCTACTTACAAGAAGCAAGTAATAACGACAATTTCTGCTAACGTTTATCTCGGTTAACGTGAAGTAGATAGAGGAATAAGCTTTTCAACAGTAATTTGTTACAGAAACTTAGAGAATGTCATGTAAATGGAGGACATCAGATTTTTATTCCATAGCTTTCTAAAACTGTGACAGAATAAAGACCGTGCTGCCACCTGCCTGTTCGATGTTGAGTAGCAGTTGTTTTATTTACACGTTCCACTGGTTCTGTCATTACACGAATACTCCGAGAAATATTGACTACTGGCCTGCGTAGTTTTTGCTACCAAATATAACAACAGTAGCTGTCACACACTGGGGTCGAGGTGTGCGATATATCGACTGTGTACTGGCTTAGTGCACAAGTAACGTAGGCTTTTCCTCGCAACACCACCAGCAAAATTATAATTCCTTCTTACACACACTGTTCTTATAATAGTTATTAATGGATCAAGTGATAAAAGGTGTATTCCATTCACATGAGTTTCTCTACACTGCTGTAATAAATTATGTTAAAAAGCATATTAGTTTGTCTACTTTATGATAATCGAGATAAATATTAGCAGATTTTTTTTTAATTACTTACTTTCTTGTAAGTAGAGAGAAAATAAGTGAATATATCAGGCTAAAACGAATATCAAACCTTTTCAAAGCTGGTTTCCAAGTGGTTAAAATCCGTTTCTATGCAGTTTACAAATGTCCGTGTGAAGAAAGTTTAAGTATTTTACATCTGAAACAAATAACAAGCGATATCTCAAAAATGGTTAATTCCACGAAAAAAGTATATAAACATAAATTGGGTGTTTTAACGTGATCTACATTTTGTACTTTCTCTATACGTACCCTATACAAGGTGTATAGAGAAGGCATTGTAATGCTCCCAAAAATTCGATACCGAGTTTTCACCGGAAATACATGTCTTGTGATCCACTGAATCAAAAACAAATTTTTTTAGAAAAATGTCCGTGTATGTATAACTGTATGGGTATGTGTGTATGTGTGTTTGGGTGTGTCTGAGGGCAGCATAGCTCAAAAACGAAAAGTCCTTAAAAACCAAACTTGGTATTTAGGTTTCGTATATTCCAAGGATGCGACACGAAGATATTCAAGAAAATCCCCCCAACCAAAATACATTTATTAATATATCAATTCCTATTAAATATTCAAACACCCGTAAATATTCACACTCCCAACTACCCTTTACGTGGAACTTTTTTCGACAATTTTGTTTTTCTTAAAACTGGCTCTAATGATTTTAATTAAATTATCCTATTTTAAGATATTTTAATATAAATTGTTTCAGGAATTTTTGAGAAAATCAAAATTTTCATTCAGAAAGAGGAGTACTTCAGGAAGTATTTCCAAGAAATGTTAATTTCTATACTTTCTACGTCTATTGTTTCTAGATATCTATATGACAGAGATAGTAAAAACAACAATGCAATGATTAGTGCAGAAAAAAATCCCATGTGTTCCATTCATATGACTTTCTCTACATCTGAGTAACAAATTATTGTTAAAAAACTTATTCTTCTATTTACTTCTTGCTAATTGAGGTAAACATTAGCAGAAATGGTCTTATTACTTGCTTTCTTGTAAGTAGAAGGTAAACAAGTGAATACACTAGTATAAAACGACAGTCAAATTGCTATGTGATTGTCATTCCTTTGCTGGTATGGGCAGGAACTGACAAATTCCTGTATAAGAAATTATAAGTATTTTAAAGCTGCAACCAATAAAAGGGAATATCTCTGGAACGGCCAGCTCTACAAAAAATACGTATATGATATACATTATTACTTTCTCTATACGTACTATGTACATAGTATATAGAGAAGGTATTGTATTGCACCCAAAATTTCGATACCGAGATTTCACCAGAAATATATGTTTTGAGGCCCCTGAATTAAAAAAAAAAGCATTTATAGAAAAATGTCCGCGCGTGTGTGTGCCTTTGGGTAGCATAGCTCAAAAATGAAAAGACCGCAAAAAACCAAAGTTTGGATTTTCTTAAAAATGGCTCTTACGATTTTGATTAAAATCTCGTACATTTAAGATATTTACTTGACAAAAAAATGTATATCTTGAATTTTCTGGGAATAGACTCCGAAGACTAGTTTATTCTGGATGAATTTTACAGAATTTTGCTTAACTGCTAAACCACAAGAGATGAACGAAACCTTACCCCACAGGAAATGTAGAGTACATTAAAACACACAATTTATGTTATATACATTTTCTTCCTGGAGTTGATCATTTTTAAGATATTCCTTGTTTTTAGTTTCATCTTTGAAAAACTTATGCTTTTCTCATACAGGAGTTCAACTCCTGTCCGTACAAAGGAACGTCAATCACATAGCAACCAGCTTTTGACTGTCACTTTAACCCATGGTACTCCCTTATTTCGCTTCTACTTACAAGGAAGCAAGTAATAACACTATCACTGCTATTTTTTTTTCGATTAACATTACTTAGATAGAACAATAAGCTTTTTAACAATAATTTGTTTTAGAGATGTAGCGAAAGTCATGTGAATGGAACAACACATTAGATTTAATTTTTAATGAGATTTATATTTTTGGGGTAGTAAGTTTTTATCTATATCTTCAGTTAACCATTTAAGCAAAATTCAGAGAAATTTGTCTGTTAGAAGGAGGTCTTTTGAGGATGTTCCCAGAAAATTGAAATCAATATGTTTCTTTTGTTATGTATATATCTTTAATATACAGTATTTTATAACATCATTAGAGTCATTTTTGAATTTTTTCTATGCAAAGAGGAGGTTTGCGTTGGAGTATTTTCTTAAAAATCTTCGTGTCCCATGTTTGGGGAATATTAAGCTTACCTACCGACTTTAGTATTTGTTTTAATGGGCTTTAATTTTTGAGTTATTCTGTCCACAGACACTTAACCAAACACTAAACACTTATCTTTGTCTAAAAATTTTGTTTTTGGATACAAGAAAAGATAAAACATTTATTTCCGGTGAAGTTTCGTGGAATACAGTGATTTCTACTTACCATGTACATTTTACATATGTGCTAGAGAAAGTAAAATGGTACATTTAGCTTAATATCCTTAGAAGAAGATAGATTTTAATTTTAACTTATTAAATCGAATAAACTATTTATCAATCCAGAAATCCCAAGCGCCTGCATTTGGGATTTGTGGTGGTCCAGTCGGCGTCTGGGAGGGTTTTCTCCGGGTCCTATGGTTTCCCCCGCCACTCTTCTACCAATTGCTCTATCATTCATTTCGCTTACATTTCATATCATCCACTTCCTCACGCTCATGCCTGGCTACGGGCCAGGTTCTCCATTCTGTGGTTTCGTGCCGTAGGCTCCTGACAGGCTTCTGACCTCTAGACATCCGCTTGTAAGTCCTAGGGGAGTGTCAGTCCTACATATCATCCACTTCCTCACACTCATGCCTGGCTATGGGCCAGGTTCTCCATTCTGTGGTTTCGTGCCGCAGGCTCCCCGACAGGCTTCTGACCTCTTGACATCCTTTTAAAAAGTAACCGTTGTTTGATTTTCTATAACTTTCCAGTGTCGCCCTCTTGTAACAAAATGTGGAATGAAACGTTTATATCGATTAACATGAAGTGAATAGATAAATAAAGGAAGCTATGGAATGGATCTTCAGAAACGAAGGTAAAGTCAGTAGAAAGCCCAGACGGAGCACGTAAGAATTGCCAACTTTGGATAAGAATTAGAAGCCAAATAAAAACAAAGGAGAGGGAACGAGACGCCGAATACATCGTCTGTTTTTCCTTTAATTAAGATGCCAAAGCATTAGGAAAATGAGACGCGCTGAAGGCGGTTTAAGAGCTTCAGCTCGGAGTATGATTAACAGATACAAAATAAGAAAAAAGGAAACCCATTAAAAGTTGCAAGTTTGTATGACGTGATTAAAAAATAACACAGACAAAACTTCTTCGGAGACACAAGTTCAAGACAAAAAAAAAAAGAAGAAGAAAAACAAGACAGGTTCGGAGTGCTACTGACTTTTGTGACGAAACTGTTATTCTTGGGGGGGGGTCACTTTGTATTATTAACTTTTCATAACCAACATGTCCAGAACTACCGTCTTTTTTACTTTCTCTACACGTACTATGTACATAGTGTATAGAGAAGGTATTGAATTGCACCCACAAATTCCATACCGAGATTGTACCGCAAATATATGTTTTGGGACCCCTGAATCCAAAAATAGGCATTTTTAGAACAATTTACGTGGGTGTGCATGTGGCCAGCATAGCTTAAAAACGAAAATGACATTAAATACCAAACTTGATATTTAAGTTCCGTATCTTCCAAGCGAGAAAATCCCCCAAGCTCAAACTACCCTTTTCATGGAAAAAAACTTGAAAACTTTGGTTTTCCCAAAAATTGCTCTATTAATTTTGATTAAAATCTCTTATATTTAAAATATTTATAGGACAAACAAAATGTATATCATGCATTTTCTGTAAAAAGCCCATAAAGACCTCTTTATTCTGCATGAATTTCATTGAATTTTGTGTAAGTGGTAAGCCGTAAGAAATAGACAAAAACTTACTACACAAAAAATGTAGATCACTTTAAAACACAAAATTTATGTCATACACAATTTTTTTATGGAGTTGGCCGCTTTCGAGACTTTCCTTGTTATTGGTATCAGCTTTAAAAAACTTATACTGTTCTCATACCGGAATTTTTCAACTCCTGTCCATTCAAACAACGGAACTTCAGTCACATAGCAACCAGCACTTCAACCTATGGTACTCCCTTATTTGCTTCTACTTACAAGGAAGCAAGTAATAAGACTATTTCTGCTAATGTTTGTCTCAATTAGCATGAAATAAATAGAACCATAAGCTTTTTAGCAATAATTTGTTGCAGAGAAAGTCATGTGAATGGCACATCAGATTATTATTATTATTATTTTTGTTGTCATGAAATGTCAGTCATATACAAACTAAACCAAAAGCACTTGGGTGTTTTCTTAATGCTGCTTCTGAATTTGAAAATGAACGAGTGTTGAAAAAAACATCTCTTTGATGTCCAAGAAACAGAATTAAAGCGCATGCGTGTGAATTTCGGCACGCGTGGTGTAATGAGAATGAATCATAAGCTCCACACACTTAAACATTCCGTCAAGGGTACGGAGGGGGTAAAAAAAGGCGTCCCATATTTTCATTAGTCACTTGAGCTCTGTCGACAGTAATTTGTTTCAATAACGCGCCAGTCGTCAACTTTTAACCTCTTGCCCTGGAATGTTTTTATTTTGCAACGCAATGCTGTATTAGCTTGGGGCAAAAAAATATTGCGTATCGCACACAAAAAATTGCTACTACAAAAAAATTAAAAATTACTTTGAACTTTTGCGTATGTATTTCCACTGGCAAAACAGAAATTATTTTATAGCCTCAGGGCAATGGTTTGCCTTACGTTTCTAAAAATATATTTCATTCCTCTACACTTTATATTTGGAGTGGGGAATAAAAATATGTACGCCAAGCTCTCAAATCAAAAATAATTTCAAGAATTGTATAGAAAATAAAATATGAAGTGTTCTATTCACACGACTTTCTCTAGCCATGATAAACAAGCTTTCCTTACAAAAGAATATTCTTTTACCTACATCATGCTAATCAAGGTAAATATTAGCAGGAATTATAATATTACGTACTTGCTTCCATATAAGAAGGCAAAAGGAGTACACTAGGCTAAAGTGATAGTCAAATCTTTTAATGCGAAACAATTGAAATGTGTGTTTCCTTTGCATTTTCTGGATATTTAAACCAATAACAAGGAATATCTCGAAAGCGGTTAACTCTACAAAAAAAAAAAAAAAAAAAAAAAAATCATTAACTGGGTGTTTTAATGAGATCTACATTTTTTTATGGAAATCTTCCGGTTTAACTAGTTATATAAAATACATCCAGAATGAAGAGGTCTTCAGAGGCTATTCCCACAAAATTCAAGATATACATTTCGTTTGTCATAAAAGTATCTTAAGCATAAGCTATTTTAACCAAAATCTTTGGGGCAATTTTTGAGAAAATTAAAATGTTCGGAAAATGTTCCATGTAAAGGATAGTTGGGGAGGATTTTCCTGAAAATCTTCGTGTTCCATCCTTGAAAGATACTGAACTTAAATACCAGGTTTGGTATTTAACAGTCTTTTGATCTTTGAATTATGCTGTCCAGATAAACACACATACGCACATGGATTTTTTTCTAATTTTTTTTTATTCAGGGGGCCCCAAAAGCATATACTTCCTGTGAAATCTTGGTATTTATTTTGTGGGTGGAATACAATATCTTCTCTATATACTATGAACATAGTACGTGTAGACAAAGTAAAAAAAAAAAAGGTTTTGTTAAAACGCACAATTTATGCAATGCATTTTCTGTTGTTTTTGTAGAACTATTTCCAAGACATTTCGTGTTATTGGTTTAAATTTTTAAGTACTTAAAATTTTCTCAAACGAGAGGTTTTCATCCGCTTGTTATCTCTTTTTTTCTACCCCTGGCCACGGAAGGATAACGACCATCGCATAGCAACCAGATAGTAAAACATTTGACTGTGACTTTAGCCTAGTGTACCCCTTTAGTTCCTTTATACTTATAAGGAACTAAATAATAAGACTATTTCTGGAAATGTTTATGTTTATTTTCATTGCGTAGTAGTATTTTATTATTAAGTTTACAATAATTCAATATTTGCGTCACAAGTCGCATGGGTCGGGTGACCGTAAATGCTGTCTAAAAATACTTTAATTTAAAATATTACCTATGTATCTATCACAACACTGAAAATACACGCTACAACATCAAACAAAACAACACACGAATAAAACAAATAGCACTCTGATATCACACACTTGCACTCACAACTACACCACACATATAGATTACTCAAACACCAACTAAGTCTATACAATATTTACACAAATATTTTATCTCTTAGTGCAAGAACTTGCATTAAGTATGTGCTCAGGCTTAGCCAGTTTTGGTTGTTTAGAATCAAATCCCAGAATGATATACTTCGTCTGTTTGAAGCTAAAAATACTTCTGGTAATAATTTTTTCCTAACATCCTCTATCTGCATGCAATCTGCCAAAATATGTGTCCAATCTTCCTGATCCTGCATAATTGCAGATCCTCCTACCAGCTTCATCTACTACCTTACGAGGTTTCCACCCTCCCAACCTGAGCCACGCTATTCCCGTCTTTTTTTTTTTTTTTTCTTTACTCCACACAATTTTATTTCATTTTGTAGACTCAATGACGATTTTTTGTACATACAGTTTTTATTTCCTGCCTTTTTATATCGCAAATTCGTCTTTTTACTTTTTTCACGACGTTATACCTATTTTCGTTATCCAAATATTATTTAGGCCGATTTTGATAGTTCCCGTTGTAGCCCCGCCGCCCACCTTTTTGAGTGTTCTATGTTATTTATTGCTGCCGATAACATATTGCTCTTAGAGTTGTTTGGTCATCTTTAATTATTCGCAGCCAGTATCTAACTACACTCAATTTAGCATATACAGCATCTTCCCTGCATCCTACCTCACGAAGAATACCGTACCTATTAGAAGTACCCCTCACTAATCCCAAAATACTTAAAAAGTGTTATTTTGTAAGTATAGTTTGATTGCAGGAAAATTAAGTCATGTGAGTCTAACACATCAAAATGTTAAACTAAGGGGGCCTTGAAAACATGTATTTGCAGTGAAATCTCGGTATCGAGTGTTTGGGCGGAAGACATTAACATTCCCTGCCAACGATGTAGCAGATAGAAAAAAGTGAAAACCAGGAGTAATTAATTTACAGAATCAGTAATCAATTATTATTCCTTCCTTTATTCTCATGTAGGTGATTATTTGCAGATGTAAGTTTGCAATTCGGGTATTCCCCTTTAGGATGGGCAAGGGCGTGTTCAGGAAAAGGCATGTATTAATGACATTCTGGCCACCCACAATGAGAATGTTTTCTTTCGTCAGATGTCAATGGTCTGATACCATCGCCTGCTCCTCCCATTATGTCATTCAGATATATTATACTGCCAAATAATGACCCGCCTCTGAATACCATAAGTAACAAAGCGCAAACTACATTCACATGACCTTCTCTACATATTCTACCACAAAATATTCTAACTACTTCATGCTAAACAAGGTAATACACTTTTTCATAAGTAATTTCAAAGTTATTCCTTTCTCTACACGCACTCTGTACATAGTGTATCGAAAAGAAAGTATATTCTACCCAAAAATTCAATACCTCACTGGAAATGTATGTTTTGAGACCTCATTAAACCCCCCCCCAAAAAAAAACATTTTTAGCAATATGTCTGCCTGTGTATCCGTGAGTGTTTATATGTGTCTCTGGGTAGCATAGCTCAAAAACCCAAAATCTGTTAAAGTTGATATTTAAGGTCAGTATATTTCAAGGATGGGTGGCGCCGAGGCTGAGTGGTTAGACCGCTTACCTCCATCTAGGTGGCCCGGGTTTGAACCCAAGCGTATGTATGTGGGATTCGTGGTGGGCGAAGCAGCGTGTGTTCGGGTTTCCTCTGGCCACTCATTCCACCAATTGCTTCATTATCACCTTTCGAATCACCAATTTAGCTTGCATATCATCCACTTCCTCACACTCATGCCTGGCTACGGGCCAGGTTCTCCATTCTGTGGTTTCGTGCCGTTGGCTTCCCGACAGGCTTCTGACCCCTAGACATCCGCTTCTAAGTCCTAGGGGAGTAAATACGGGGAGCGTAAGCCGATTACAAAAGGAAACGAAACGAATCTTCCAAACATACGACACGAAGATTTTCAAGAAAATCCTCCACACCCTACTATTCTTTCCATAGAAATGCTTTCCAACATTTGATTTTCTTAAATGTGGCCCTAATGATTTTGATTAAAATATTATATATTAAGGATACCTACCTGAAAAATAAACTGTAAATCTTGAATTCTCTGGGAATAGTCTCTGAAGATTTCTTTGCTCTGAATACATTTTTCTGTATTTTGCATAACTGGTAAACCGTAAGACATAGGCAAAAACTTTCTATACAAAACATGTAAATTCTCCTTGTAACACAAAATTTATGTCATAAATTTTTCGTGAAGTTGAGAGTTTTCGAGATTTACTTGTTATTGGTAGTACTTTTAAAATACTTAAATTTTTCTCAAACTGGAACTTCTCAGTTCCTAGCCACGCAAAGAAACGGATTTCAATCTCATAGCAACCACATTTTAAACATTTGGCTGTCGCTTTAGCCTGGTGTATTCCCTTATTTTTCTTCTACGGACAAGTAATAAAACCGTTTCTGCTAATGTTTATCTCGACTAGCATGAAGTAGATGGAAAAATAAGCTTATTAACAATAATAAGGGAGTACAAATCTCCAGAATGGTATCTAATCTAATCTATTCTAACAAAAGATTCTACCTGACGCTATTCAAGATAAACGTTACCAAAAGTACTCTTATTGCACTAGGTTGAAGTGATCTCTTTGCGTGGCCAAGAGTAAAACAAAAGAAACAGGAACGACAAATTCCTGTTTAAGAATAGTTTAGGTATTTTAAAACTAAAACCAGTAATAATGAATTCTCGAAAGTGGTTAATCTTACAAAAATAGTAGATACATGGCATAAGTTCTGTGTTTTAAGGAAATCTTCATGTTTTGTGTAGTTACTTTTTGTCTATCTCTTACGGCTTATAAGCAAAAGTCATCCAAAATGAAAAGGTCTTCAGAGGCTTTTCTCAGAAAATAAAGGTGTACATTTTATTTTACTTAATCATCTTTAATGTCCGTCATTTTAATCGAAATCGTTAGAGCCATATTTGAGAAAATCAAAAACAGAATTTTTCTCCAAGTAAAGGGTAGTTTGGTTTGCGATATTTTCCTCAAAATCTTCGTGTTACATCTATTAAAGATACTAAACTTAGGTACCAAGTTTGGTATTTTACCGACTTTTCGTTTTTGAGTTATCGTGTTCACAGACGCACACACACATACACACGGACCTTTTTCTGAAAATGCGTTTTTACAGGGAACACTAAAACATAATTCCGGTGAAATCTCGGAGTTTTGCGTGTAGTGCAATACCTTCTCTATGCATTAAGTACTATGTACGTGTAGAGAAAGTAAAAATGACTACCAAGTATTTATTTGCATCCAACCAATATTTAAATTACTATTAATATTAGTATGCGTGTTAAGTGTGTTGCAGAGTCTCAACTTGTTTCGTCTTTCCAAACATTTCCTGATTCTGCAGAAACACACTTGTGTCCGTTGTGGTGAGTAAAATCGTGTTTTACACACAGTGCGCCCGAATGCGGTCATTAACAAGTTACTATATTAGTCTCATGTATAATGAGATAACTCCACTGAACCGAAAATGTTTTCATTTCCGTCACATTCAAACATTTTGTCGTAATTAAACTTGAAAATCAATTTCAGTAATTATTTTCGTAATTTCCGTTATACAACTTTTAATTGCTTTAGTTAACAATTTGACCGATAGAGAAATCGTCATTAACCAGCTGAAAATGAAATGCGTGATTTAAGGGGACACAGAAGTGCTTTTTATCGATTTTCGTAAAAAAAAAAGTCTATATTAGAATTTTTGCACCATACTTTAGTACATATTTACAATATTTGATTCTCATAGAACGGATGCACTCATGTGTGAACCCGGTAACTTAAAAGTATTTTCCTACTGTTGAAGACCAAGTACTCTTAGCGAAGTCACCTCGACAAAACAGTTAGTGTACACAGTTAAATATAAGCACGTTGAAGCTCTGAGAATCCTTAATAACACGCGTTAAAATACTTGTTTACACTGTTACATTTCACAATAAATATGTCACACACTTGAAGTCGTTACGACGAGTGGCGTAGATTTCGACTCTGAAGGACAGAAAGCACTGTGTGGATTCTAAGATAGGTGTCCTCCTTAACGTTTAAGTCACACCCTACGTCATCACATCACATAGTTCTATTGTCCTGATACCATGTGAACAATGAAATACACCCTCGTTACAGAATATTTGTGACTTTTCCCGAGTTAACACTTGTATGAAATGAAATAGCGTTTTATTTATGGACGCTGTTTAACTGCCTTGGTTCTCAGCGTCCCATTTTATATTGGGTGTGACAGACCGCTTAATTTTGCTCAGAGGCCTCTCTTTTTACGTGGTTCTTTTACGTGCCGTAAGTCTACGTCACGGGACCCATGGCTTTACGTCCCGCCACGCCCGAAAAAACCCAAAATCCATGGTCCTCCGCCGGGTTTGAACCCGCGACCTTGAGTATATGAAGTTAGCATGGTGATCGTTACACCACGAGGGCGACGTCACACTTATACATCTGATGCACGCAAGTAACAAAGAAATCCATGGTCCTCCGCCGGGTTTGAACCCGCGACCTTGAGTATATGAAGTTAGCATGGTGATCGTTACACCACGAGGGCGACGTCACACTTATACATCTGATGCACGCAAGTAACAAACAAATCCATGGTCCTCCGCCGGGTTTGAACCCGCGACCTTGAGTATATGAAGTTAGCATGATGATCGTTACACCACGAGGGCGACGTCACACTTATACATCTGATGCACGCAAGTAACAAACAAATCCATGGTCCTCCGCCGGGTTTGAACCCGCGACCTTGAGTATATGAAGTTAGCATGGTGATCGTTACACCACGAGGGCGACGTCACACTTATACATCTGATGCACGCAAGTAACAAAGAAATCCATGGTCCTCCGCCGGGTTTGAACCCGCGACCTTGAGTATATGAAGTTAGCATGGTGATCGTTACACCACGAGGGCGACGTCACACTTATACATCTGATGCACGCAAGTAACAAACAAATCCATGGTCCTCCGCCGGGTTTGAACCCGCGACCTTGAGTATATGAAGTTAGCATGGTGATCGTTACACCACGAGGGCGACGTCACACTTATACATCTGATGCACGCAAGTAACAAACAAATCCATGGTCCTCCGCCGGGTTTGAACCCGCGACCTTGAGTATATGAAGTTAGCATGGTGATCGTTACACCACGAGGGCGACGTCACACTTATACATCTGATGCACGCAAGTAACAAAGAAATCCATGGTCCTCCGCCGGGTTTGAACCCGCGACCTTGAGTATATGAAGTTAGCATGGTGATCGTTACACCACGAGGGCGACGTCACACTTATACATCTGATGCACGCAAGTAACAAAGAAATCCATGGTCCTCCGCCGGGTTTGAACCCGCGACCTTGAGTATATGAAGTTAGCATGGTGATCGTTACACCACGAGGGCGACGTCACACTTATACATCTGATGCACGCAAGTAACAAACAAATCCATGGTCCTCCGCCGGGTTTGAACCCGCGACCTTGAGTATATGAAGTTAGCATGGTGATCGTTACACCACGAGGGCGACGTCACACTTATACATCTGATGCACGCAAGTAACAAAGAAATCCATGGTCCTCCGCCGGGTTTGAACCCGCGACCTTGAGTATATGAAGTTAGCATGGTGATCGTTACACCACGAGGGCGACGTCACACTTATACATCTGATGCACGCAAGTAACAAAGAAATCCATGGTCCTCCGCCGGGTTTGAACCCGCGACCTTGAGTATATGAAGTTAGCATGGTGATCGTTACACCACGAGGGCGACGTCACACTTATACATCTGATGCACGCAAGTAACAAACAAATCCATGGTCCTCCGCCGGGTTTGAACCCGCGACCTTGAGTATATGAAGTTAGCATGGTGATCGTTACACCACGAGGGCGACGTCACACTTATACATCTGATGCACGCAAGTAACAAACAAATCCATGGTCCTCCGCCGGGTTTGAACCCGCGACCTTGAGTATATGAAGTTAGCATGATGATCGTTACACCACGAGGGCGACGTCACACTTATACATCTGATGCACGCAAGTAACAAACAAATCCATGGTCCTCCGCCGGGTTTGAACCCGCGACCTTGAGTATATGAAGTTAGCATGGTGATCGTTACACCACGAGGGCGACGTCACACTTATACATCTGATGCACGCAAGTAACAAAGAAATCCATGGTCCTCCGCCGGGTTTGAACCCGCGACCTTGAGTATATGAAGTTAGCATGGTGATCGTTACACCACGAGGGCGACGTCACACTTATACATCTGATGCACGCAAGTAACAAACAAATCCATGGTCCTCCGCCGGGTTTGAACCCGCGACCTTGAGTATATGAAGTTAGCATGGTGATCGTTACACCACGAGGGCGACGTCACACTTATACATCTGATGCACGCAAGTAACAAAGAAATCCATGGTCCTCCGCCGGGTTTGAACCCGCGACCTTGAGTATATGAAGTTAGCATGGTGATCGTTACACCACGAGGGCGACGTCACACTTATACATCTGATGCACGCAAGTAACAAAGAAATCCATGGTCCTCCGCCGGGTTTGAACCCGCGACCTTGAGTATATGAAGTTAGCATGGTGATCGTTACACCACGAGGGCGACGTCACACTTATACATCTGATGCACGCAAGTAACAAACAAATCCATGGTCCTCCGCCGGGTTTGAACCCGCGACCTTGAGTATATGAAGTTAGCATGGTGATCGTTACACCACGAGGGCGACGTCACACTTATACATCTGATGCACGCAAGTAACAAACAAATCCATGGTCCTCCGCCGGGTTTGAACCCGCGACCTTGAGTATATGAAGTTAGCATGGTGATCGTTACACCACGAGGGCGACGTCACACTTATACATCTGATGCACGCAAGTAACAAACAAATCCATGGTCCTCCGCCGGGTTTGAACCCGCGACCTTGAGTATATGAAGTTAGCATGGTGATCGTTACACCACGAGGGCGACGTCACACTTATACATCTGATGCACGCAAGTAACAAACAAATCCATGGTCCTCCGCCGGGTTTGAACCCGCGACCTTGAGTATATGAAGTTAGCATGGTGATCGTTACACCACGAGGGCGACGTCACACTTATACATCTGATGCACGCACGTAACAAACAAATCCATGGTCCTCCGCCGGGTTTGAACCCGCGACCTTGAGTATATGAAGTTAGCATGGTGATCGTTACACCACGAGGGCGACGTCACACTTATACATCTGATGCACGCACGTAACAAACAAATCCATGGTCCTCCGCCGGGTTTGAACCCGCGACCTTGAGTATATGAAGTTAGCATGGTGATCGTTACACCACGAGGGCGACGTCACACTTATACATCTGATGCACGCAAGTAACAAACAAATCCATGGTCCTCCGCCGGGTTTGAACCCGCGACCTTGAGTATATGAAGTTAGCATGGTGATCGTTACACCACGAGGGCGACGTCACACTTATACAACTGATGCACGCAAGTAACAAACAAATCTATGGTCCTCCGCCGGGTTTGAACCCGCGACCTTGAGTATATGAAGTTAGCATGGTGATCGTTACACCACGAGGGCGACGTCACACTTATACATCTGATGCACGCAAGTAACAAAGAAATCCATGGTCCTCCGCCGGGTTTGAACCCGCGACCTTGAGTATATGAAGTTAGCATGATGATCGTTACACCACGAGGGCGACGTCACACTTATACATCTGATGCACGCAAGTAACAAACAAATCCATGGTCCTCCGCCGGGTTTGAACCCGCGACCTTGAGTATATGAAGTTAGCATGGTGATCGTTACACCACGAGGGCGACGTCACACTTATACATCTGATGCACGCAAGTAACAAAGAAATCCATGGTCCTCCGCCGGGTTTGAACCCGCGACCTTGAGTATATGAAGTTAGCATGGTGATCGTTACACCACGAGGGCGACGTCACACTTATACATCTGATGCACGCAAGTAACAAAGAAATCCATGGTCCTCCGCCGGGTTTGAACCCGCGACCTTGAGTATATGAAGTTAGCATGGTGATCGTTACACCACGAGGGCGACGTCACACTTATACATCTGATGCACGCAAGTAACAAACAAATCCATGGTCCTCCGCCGGGTTTGAACCCGCGACCTTGAGTATATGAAGTTAGCATGGTGATCGTTACACCACGAGGGCGACGTCACACTTATACATCTGATGCACGCAAGTAACAAACAAATCCATGGTCCTCCGCCGGGTTTGAACCCGCGACCTTGAGTATATGAAGTTAGCATGGTGATCGTTACACCACGAGGGCGACGTCACACTTATACATCTGATGCACGCAAGTAACAAAGAAATCCATGGTCCTCCGCCGGGTTTGAACCCGCGACCTTGAGTATATGAAGTTAGCATGGTGATCGTTACACCACGAGGGCGACGTCACACTTATACATCTGATGCACGCAAGTAACAAACAAATCCATGGTCCTCCGCCGGGTTTGAACCCGCGACCTTGAGTATATGAAGTTAGCATGGTGATCGTTACACCACGAGGGCGACGTCACACTTATACATCTGATGCACGCAAGTAACAAACAAATCCATGGTCCTCCGCCGGGTTTGAACCCGCGACCTTGAGTATATGAAGTTAGCATGATGATCGTTACACCACGAGGGCGACGTCACACTTATACATCTGATGCACGCAAGTAACAAAGAAATCCATGGTCCTCCGCCGGGTTTGAACCCGCGACCTTGAGTATATGAAGTTAGCATGGTGATCGTTACACCACGAGGGCGACGTCACACTTATACATCTGATGCACGCAAGTAACAAAGAAATCCATGGTCCTCCGCCGGGTTTGAACCCGCGACCTTGAGTATATGAAGTTAGCATGATGATTGTTACACCACGAGGGCGACGTCACACTTATACATCTGATGCACGCAAGTAACAAACAAATCCATGGTCCTCCGCCGGGTTTGAACCCGCGACCTTCAGTATATGAAGTTAGCATGGTGATCGTTACACCACGAGGGCGACGTCACACTTATACATCTGATGCACGCAAGTAACAAAGAAATCCATGGTCCTCCGCCGGGTTTGAACCCGCGACCTTGAGTATATGAAGTTAGCATGGTGATCGTTACACCACGAGGGCGACGTCACACTTATACATCTGATGCACGCAAGTAACAAAGAAATCCATGGTCCTCCGCCGGGTTTGAACCCGCGACCTTGAGTATATGAAGTTAGCATGGTGATCGTTACACCACGAGGGCGACGTCACACTTATACATCTGATGCACGCAAGTAACAAAGAAATCCATGGTCCTCCGCCGGGTTTGAACCCGCGACCTTGAGTATATGAAGTTAGCATGGTGATCGTTACACCACGAGGGCGACGTCACACTTATACATCTGATGCACGCAAGTAACAAAGAAATCCATGGTCCTCCGCCGGGTTTGAACCCGCGACCTTGAGTATATGAAGTTAGCATGGTGATCGTTACACCACGAGGGCGACGTCACACTTATACATCTGATGCACGCAAGTAACAAACAAATCCATGGTCCTCCGCCGGGTTTGAACCCGCGACCTTGAGTATATGAAGTTAGCATGGTGATCGTTACACCACGAGGGCGACGTCACACTTATACATCTGATGCACGCAAGTAACAAACAAATCCATGGTCCTCCGCCGGGTTTGAACCCGCGACCTTGAGTATATGAAGTTAGCATGGTGATCGTTACACCACGAGGGCGACGTCACACTTATACATCTGATGCACGCAAGTAACAAACAAATCCATGGTCCTCCGCCGGGTTTGAACCCGCGACCTTGAGTATATGAAGTTAGCATGGTGATCGTTACACCACGAGGGCGACGTCACACTTATACATCTGATGCACGCAAGTAACAAACAAATCCATGGTCCTCCGCCGGGTTTGAACCCGCGACCTTGAGTATATGAAGTTAGCATGGTGATCGTTACACCACGAGGGCGACGTCACACTTATACATCTGATGCACGCAAGTAACAAACAAATCCATGGTCCTCCGCCGGGTTTGAACCCGCGACCTTGAGTATATGAAGTTAGCATGGTGATCGTTACACCACGAGGGCGACGTCACACTTATACATCTGATGCACGCAAGTAACAAAGAAATCCATGGTCCTCCGCCGGGTTTGAACCCGCGACCTTGAGTATATGAAGTTAGCATGATGATCGTTACACCACGAGGGCGACGTCACACTTATACATCTGATGCACGCAAGTAACAAACAAATCCATGGTCCTCCGCCGGGTTTGAACCCGCGACCTTGAGTATATGAAGTTAGCATGGTGATCGTTACACCACGAGGGCGACGTCACACTTATACATCTGATGCACGCAAGTAACAAACAAATCCATGGTCCTCCGCCGGGTTTGAACCCGCGACCTTGAGTATATGAAGTTAGCATGGTGATCGTTACACCACGAGGGCGACGTCACACTTATACATCTGATGCACGCAAGTAACAAAGAAATCCATGGTCCTCCGCCGGGTTTGAACCCGCGACCTTGAGTATATGAAGTTAGCATGATGATCGTTACACCACGAGGGCGACGTCACACTTATACATCTGATGCACGCAAGTAACAAAGAAATCCATGGTCCTCCGCCGGGTTTGAACCCGCGACCTTGAGTATATGAAGTTAGCATGGTGATCGTTACACCACGAGGGCGACGTCACACTTATACATCTGATGCACGCAAGTAACAAAGAAATCCATGGTCCTCCGCCGGGTTTGAACCCGCGACCTTGAGTATATGAAGTTAGCATGGTGATCGTTACACCACGAGGGCGACGTCACACTTATACATCTGATGCACGCAAGTAACAAACAAATCCATGGTCCTCCGCCGGGTTTGAACCCGCGACCTTGAGTATATGAAGTTAGCATGGTGATCGTTACACCACGAGGGCGACGTCACACTTATACATCTGATGCACGCAAGTAACAAAGAAATCCATGGTCCTCCGCCGGGTTTGAACCCGCGACCTTGAGTATATGAAGTTAGCATGGTGATCGTTACACCACGAGGGCGACGTCACACTTATACATCTGATGCACGCAAGTAACAAACAAATCCATGGTCCTCCGCCGGGTTTGAACCCGCGACCTTGAGTATATGAAGTTAGCATGGTGATCGTTACACCACGAGGGCGACGTCACACTTATACATCTGATGCACGCAAGTAACAAAGAAATCCATGGTCCTCCGCCGGGTTTGAACCCGCGACCTTGAGTATATGAAGTTAGCATGGTGATCGTTACACCACGAGGGCGACGTCACACTTATACATCTGATGCACGCAAGTAACAAACAAATCCATGGTCCTCCGGAGGGTTTGAACCCGCGACCTTGAGTATATGAAGTTAGCATGATGATCGTTACACCACGAGGGCGACGTCACACTTATACATCTGATGCACGCAAGTAACAAACAAATCCATGGTCCTCCGCCGGGTTTGAACCCGCGACCTTGAGTATATGAAGTTAGCATGGTGATCGTTACACCACGAGGGCGACGTCACACTTATACATCTGATGCACGCAAGTAACAAAGAAATCCATGGTCCTCCGCCGGGTTTGAACCCGCGACCTTGAGTATATGAAGTTAGCATGGTGATCGTTACACCACGAGGGCGACGTCACACTTATACATCTGATGCACGCAAGTAACAAAGAAATCCATGGTCCTCCGCCGGGTTTGAACCCGCGACCTTGAGTATATGAAGTTAGCATGGTGATCGTTACACCACGAGGGCGACGTCACACTTATACATCTGATGCACGCAAGTAACAAACAAATCCATGGTCCTCCGCCGGGTTTGAACCCGCGACCTTGAGTATATGAAGTTAGCATGGTGATCGTTACACCACGAGGGCGACGTCACACTTATACATCTGATGCACGCAAGTAACAAAGAAATCCATGGTCCTCCGCCGGGTTTGAACCCGCGACCTTGAGTATATGAAGTTAGCATGGTGATCGTTACACCACGAGGGCGACGTCACACTTATACATCTGATGCACGCAAGTAACAAAGAAATCCATGGTCCTCCGCCGGGTTTGAACCCGCGACCTTGAGTATATGAAGTTAGCATGGTGATCGTTACACCACGAGGGCGACGTCACACTTATACATCTGATGCACGCAAGTAACAAACAAATCCATGGTCCTCCGCCGGGTTTGAACCCGCGACCTTGAGTATATGAAGTTAGCATGGTGATCGTTACACCACGAGGGCGACGTCACACTTATACATCTGATGCACGCAAGTAACAAACAAATCCATGGTCCTCCGCCGGGTTTGAACCCGCGACCTTGAGTATATGAAGTTAGCATGGTGATCGTTACACCACGAGGGCGACGTCACACTTATACATCTGATGCACGCAAGTAACAAACAAATCCATGGTCCTCCGCCGGGTTTGAACCCGCGACCTTGAGTATATGAAGTTAGCATGGTGATCGTTACACCACGAGGGCGACGTCACACTTATACATCTGATGCACGCAAGTAACAAAGAAATCCATGGTCCTCCGCCGGGTTTGAACCCGCGACCTTGAGTATATGAAGTTAGCATGGTGATCGTTACACCACGAGGGCGACGTCACACTTATACATCTGATGCACGCAAGTAACAAAGAAATCCATGGTCCTCCGCCGGGTTTGAACCCGCGACCTTGAGTATATGAAGTTAGCATGATGATCGTTACACCACGAGGGCGACGTCACACTTATACATCTGATGCACGCACGTAACAAAGAAATCCATGGTCCTCCGCCGGGTTTGAACCCGCGACCTTGAGTATATGAAGTTAGCATGGTGATCGTTACACCACGAGGGCGACGTCACACTTATACATCTGATGCACGCAAGTAACAAAGAAATCCATGGTCCTCCGCCGGGTTTGAACCCGCGACCTTGAGTATATGAAGTTAGCATGGTGATCGTTACACCACGAGGGCGACGTCACACTTATACATCTGATGCACGCAAGTAACAAACAAATCCATGGTCCTCCGCCGGGTTTGAACCCGCGACCTTGAGTATATGAAGTTAGCATGATGATCGTTACACCACGAGGGCGACGTCACACTTATACATCTGATGCACGCAAGTAACAAAGAAATCCATGGTCCTCCGCCGGGTTTGAACCCGCGACCTTGAGTATATGAAGTTAGCATGGTGATCGTTACACCACGAGGGCGACGTCACACTTATACATCTGATGCACGCAAGTAACAAAGAAATCCATGGTCCTCCGCCGGGTTTGAACCCGCGACCTTGAGTATATGAAGTTAGCATGGTGATCGTTACACCACGAGGGCGACGTCACACTTATACATCTGATGCACGCAAGTAACAAACAAATCCATGGTCCTCCGCCGGGTTTGAACCCGCGACCTTGAGTATATGAAGTTAGCATGGTGATCGTTACACCACGAGGGCGACGTCACACTTATACATCTGATGCACGCAAGTAACAAACAAATCCATGGTCCTCCGCCGGGTTTGAACCCGCGACCTTGAGTATATGAAGTTAGCATGGTGATCGTTACACCACGAGGGCGACGTCACACTTATACATCTGATGCACGCAAGTAACAAACAAATCCATGGTCCTCCGCCGGGTTTGAACCCGCGACCTTGAGTATATGAAGTTAGCATGGTGATCGTTACACCACGAGGGCGACGTCACACTTATACATCTGATGCACGCAAGTAACAAACAAATCTATGGTCCTCCGCCGGGTTTGAACCCGCGACCTTGAGTATATGAAGTTAGCATGGTGATCGTTACACCACGAGGGCGACGTCACACTTATACATCTGATGCACGCAAGTAACAAAGAAATCCATGGTCCTCCGCCGGGTTTGAACCCGCGACCTTGAGTATATGAAGTTAGCATGGTGATCGTTACACCACGAGGGCGACGTCACACTTATACATCTGATGCACGCAAGTAACAAAGAAATCCATGGTCCTCCGCCGGGTTTGAACCCGCGACCTTGAGTATATGAAGTTAGCATGGTGATCGTTACACCACGAGGGCGACGTCACACTTATACATCTGATGCACGCAAGTAACAAAGAAATCCATGGTCCTCCGCCGGGTTTGAACCCGCGACCTTGAGTATATGAAGTTAGCATGGTGATCGTTACACCACGAGGGCGACGTCACACTTATACATCTGATGCACGCAAGTAACAAACAAATCCATGGTCCTCCGCCGGGTTTGAACCCGCGACCTTGAGTATATGAAGTTAGCATGGTGATCGTTACACCACGAGGGCGACGTCACACTTATACATCTGATGCACGCAAGTAACAAAGAAATCCATGGTCCTCCGCCGGGTTTGAACCCGCGACCTTGAGTATATGAAGTTAGCATGGTGATCGTTACACCACGAGGGCGACGTCACACTTATACATCTGATGCACGCAAGTAACAAAGAAATCCATGGTCCTCCGCCGGGTTTGAACCCGCGACCTTGAGTATATGAAGTTAGCATGGTGATCGTTACACCACGAGGGCGACGTCACACTTATACATCTGATGCACGCAAGTAACAAACAAATCCATGGTCCTCCGCCGGGTTTGAACCCGCGACCTTGAGTATATGAAGTTAGCATGGTGATCGTTACACCACGAGGGCGACGTCACACTTATACATCTGATGCACGCAAGTAACAAACAAATCCATGGTCCTCCGCCGGGTTTGAACCCGCGACCTTGAGTATATGAAGTTAGCATGATGATCGTTACACCACGAGGGCGACGTCACACTTATACATCTGATGCACGCAAGTAACAAACAAATCCATGGTCCTCCGCCGGGTTTGAACCCGCGACCTTGAGTATATGAAGTTAGCATGATGATCGTTACACCACGAGGGCGACGTCACACTTATACATCTGATGCACGCAAGTAACAAACAAATCCATGGTCCTCCGCCGGGTTTGAACCCGCGACCTTGAGTATATGAAGTTAGCATGGTGATCGTTACACCACGAGGGCGACGTCACACTTATACATCTGATGCACGCAAGTAACAAACAAATCCATGGTCCTCCGCCGGGTTTGAACCCGCGACCTTGAGTATATGAAGTTAGCATGGTGATCGTTACACCACGAGGGCGACGTCACACTTATACATCTGATGCACGCAAGTAACAAAGAAATCCATGGTCCTCCGCCGGGTTTGAACCCGCGACCTTGAGTATATGAAGTTAGCATGGTGATCGTTACACCACGAGGGCGACGTCACACTTATACATCTGATGCACGCAAGTAACAAACAAATCCATGGTCCTCCGCCGGGTTTGAACCCGCGACCTTGAGTATATGAAGTTAGCATGGTGATCGTTACACCACGAGGGCGACGTCACACTTATACATCTGATGCACGCAAGTAACAAAGAAATCCATGGTCCTCCGCCGGGTTTGAACCCGCGACCTTGAGTATATGAAGTTAGCATGGTGATCGTTACACCACGAGGGCGACGTCACACTTATACATCTGATGCACGCAAGTAACAAACAAATCCATGGTCCTCCGCCGGGTTTGAACCCGCGACCTTGAGTATATGAAGTTAGCATGGTGATCGTTACACCACGAGGGCGACGTCACACTTATACATCTGATGCACGCAAGTAACAAAGAAATCCATGGTCCTCCGCCGGGTTTGAACCCGCGACCTTGAGTATATGAAGTTAGCATGGTGATCGTTACACCACGAGGGCGACGTCACACTTATACATCTGATGCACGCAAGTAACAAACAAATCCATGGTCCTCCGCCGGGTTTGAACCCGCGACCTTGAGTATATGAAGTTAGCATGGTGATCGTTACACCACGAGGGCGACGTCACACTTATACATCTGATGCACGCAAGTAACAAAGAAATCCATGGTCCTCCGCCGGGTTTGAACCCGCGACCTTGAGTATATGAAGTTAGCATGATGATCGTTACACCACGAGGGCGACGTCACACTTATACATCTGATGCACGCAAGTAACAAACAAATCCATGGTCCTCCGCCGGGTTTGAACCCGCGACCTTGAGTATATGAAGTTAGCATGGTGATCGTTACACCACGAGGGCGACGTCACACTTATACATCTGATGCACGCAAGTAACAAACAAATCCATGGTCCTCCGCCGGGTTTGAACCCGCGACCTTGAGTATATGAAGTTAGCATGGTGATCGTTACACCACGAGGGCGACGTCACACTTATACATCTGATGCACGCAAGTAACAAAGAAATCCATGGTCCTCCGCCGGGTTTGAACCCGCGACCTTGAGTATATGAAGTTAGCATGGTGATCGTTACACCACGAGGGCGACGTCACACTTATACATCTGATGCACGCAAGTAACAAAGAAATCCATGGTCCTCCGCCGGGTTTGAACCCGCGACCTTGAGTATATGAAGTTAGCATGGTGATCGTTACACCACGAGGGCGACGTCACACTTATACATCTGATGCACGCAAGTAACAAACAAATCCATGGTCCTCCGCCGGGTTTGAACCCGCGACCTTGAGTATATGAAGTTAGCATGGTGATCGTTACACCACGAGGGCGACGTCACACTTATACATCTGATGCACGCAAGTAACAAACAAATCCATGGTCCTCCGCCGGGTTTGAACCCGCGACCTTGAGTATATGAAGTTAGCATGGTGATCGTTACACCACGAGGGCGACGTCACACTTATACATCTGATGCACGCAAGTAACAAACAAATCCATGGTCCTCCGCCGGGTTTGAACCCGCGACCTTGAGTATATGAAGTTAGCATGGTGATCGTTACACCACGAGGGCGACGTCACACTTATACATCTGATGCACGCAAGTAACAAACAAATCCTGCAAAGTCTCAAGGTTTTCACTTACACTAGGCAGTGCCTTTTTACTTTCTCTATACGCACTATGTACATAGTGTACAGAGAAAGTATTGCACTCCAACAAAAAATTCGATACCGAGATTTCACCGGAAATATATATATTTTAGGGTCCCCAATATCCAAAAAAAGCATTTTCACAAAAAGGTCCGTGTGTGTGTGTGTGTGTGTGTGTGTGTGTGTGTGTGTGTCCGTGTGTCCGTGTGCCTGTGAACACGATAACTCAAAAACGAAAAGTCGGTAAAATACCAAACTTGGTATTTAAGTTTAGTATCTTCCAGGGATGCGACACGAAGATTTTGAGAAAAATCCCCCCAACCCCAACTACCCTTTACATGGAACTTTTTCGAAAATTTTGATTTTCTCAAAAATGGCTCTAACGATTTTGATTAAAATTTCGTATATTAAACATATTTACCTGACAAATAAAATGTATATCTTGAATTTTCTGGGAATAGCCTCTGAAGAGTAGTTTATTCAGGATGCATTTTACTTAATTTTGAATAACTGCTAAACCGTAAGAGATGGACAAATATTTACCACACAAAAAATGTACAGCACGTTAAAACACACAATTTATTTTATATAAATTTTTTCGTGGAGTTCGTCGTTTTTGTGACATTCCTTATTTTTGGTTTCTGCTATGAAAAACGTATACTTTTCTCACACAGGAACTTGTCAACTCCTATCCATATAGACAAAGGGACTTCATTGATATAGCAACCAGCTTTTGACTATCACTTTAACCTACGGTTGTCCCTTATTTCGCCTCTACTTACAAGGAAGCGAGTAATTAGACTATTTCTGCTATTTTTGTCTGATTAGCATAAAGTAAATAGAAGTATAAGCTTTTTAAGAATTATTTGTTGCAGGGATATGGAAAAAGTCATGTGAATGGTACACATCAGATTTTTATTTTCTCTATACGCACTATGTTCATAGTGTATAGAGAAGGTATTGCACTCCACCAAAAATTCGATACCGAGATTTCACCGGAAATATATGTTTTAGGGTCCCCTGTATCCAAAAAAAACCATTTTCATAAAAAGGTCCTTGTGTGTGTGTCCGTGTGTCTGTGAACACGACAACTCAAAAACGAAAAGTCGGTAAAATACAAAACTTGGTATTTAAGTTTAGTATCTTCCAGGGATGCGACACGAAGATTTTGAGAAAAATCCCACCACCCCCAACTACCCTTTACATGGAACTTTTTTCAAAAATTTTGATTTTCTCAAGAATGGCTCTAAAGATTTTCATTAAAATATCGTATATTAAAGATATTTACCTGACAAATAAAATGTATATCTTGAATTTTCTGGGAATAGTATCTAGAGAGTAGTTTATTCTGGATGAATTTTACTAAATTTTGAATAACTGCTAAACTGTAAGAGATAGACAAAAAATTACTTCACAAAAAATGTAGAACACGTTAAAACACACAATTTATGCATTTTTTTTTCGTGAATTCGTCGTTTTTTTTGACATTCCTTATTTTTGGTTTCTGTTATGAAAAACTTATACTTTTCTCGTATAGGAACTTGTCAACTCCTATCCATATAAACAATGGAACTTCATTGACATAGAAACCAGCTTTTGACTATAATTTTAACCTATAGTAGTCCCTTATTTCGCTTCTACTTACAAGGAAGCAAGTAATAAAGACTATTTCTGCTAATTTTTTCTGACAAGCATAAAGTAAATAGAAGTATAAGCTTTTTAAGAATAATTTGTAGCAGGGATATAGAGAAAGTCATGTGAATGGTACACATCAGAAGTTTTAATATTCTACTGCGTAGCTTTAAGCTTTGCCTTAGCAGAAGTTAACATAGCATTACAAGTTAAGTTCAAATTATGAAATAATACAGAATGATACTTAAATAAAACACGTAATTAAGCTAATTAAAGTATGAATGTCTAGAAACACTGGATAGCAAGAGAATTGGTTTTATTACGTAGGACCGTCTTAATATATAAGTTTATATGCTCCAAAGGAATCGACACAAAGAAAATTCTCCCCCGATAAATTCCACTTTACATGCACAATTTCTCGAAAATTATGATTTCCTAAAAAATGGTTCAAACGATTCGCCGGTTTTTTAAAATATTTAGTCTAGCGTATTCCCTATTTTCCCTTTATTTCTCTTCCTCTTACAAGGAAGCAATAATAAGAGAATTTATGATAATGTTTTTTTCGATTGCTATGGTGTACGTGAAAAGAATAATAACCTTTAAAAATAATTTCTACTGCAAGTCATGTGAATCTAACACATCAGATATTTTTTTC
>CM060882.1:5350000-5367500 GCA_030762935.1 Hymenopus coronatus | reverse complement strand
AGTAATGGTAGTAAAAGTGGTAGTAGTGGTAGTAAAGGTGGTAGTAGTGGTGGTAGTGGTAGTAGTGGTAAAAGTGGTAGTGGTAGTGGTAGTGATGGTAGTAGTGGTAGTAAAGGTGGTAGTAATGGTGGTAGTGATAGTGGTAGTGGTAGTGATAATGGTAGTGGTGGTAGTAGTGGTAGTAAAAGTGGTGGTAGTAGTATTAGTAAAGGTGGTGGTAGTGGTAGTGGTAGGGTAGTGGTAATGGTAGGGTCGTGGTAGTAGTGGTGGTCATAGTGGTGGTAGTGGTGGTAGTAGTAGAGGTGGTGGTAATGGTGGTAATGGTAGTGGTAGTGGTACTGGTATTAGTGGTAGTGGTACTAGAGGTGGTGGTAATGGTTGTAGTAGTAGTGGTAGACTAGACAGAAGGAGGAAGCCACCGTGGATGGTCCCTAACCATTCCCAAGCAGTTCCCCGGGGAGCCAGAACTCTGCACCTCAAGTCAACCAAACGACCCCCAACACTATTCCGCCATCAAAGTGCAGTCATCACCTTCATGAGAGGGCGCCACCACCGCTGTCCTCGCCCATGTTCACAACCCTGAAAGAGACCGGTTGGATGAATTGGAGATGAAATGAAGAGACAGGATTTTCGAAGGACTTTAGAAACTTCCACAGCACTCGCCTAGTGGCCCGGGAAAACTAAAATACGTGGACGAGAGGTTGGCCGCGGAATCGCACCGCATGTTTTAGGATCTCATGTATACAAATATCGCATTTTTAGGAAATGGTGTGCTTGTGTTTATTTTCTCGATATTGACTAAGATACCGAATATTCAGTATCTTTACCGGATAAATAAAATGTATAGGTTGAATTTTCAGGAACAGCCTCGGAAGTACTGACAGAGACACAAATGTAGATCTCGTTAAATACACAACTCAAGTCTGTTATATACTGACGCAGCATTTAGCCAAACAACGGATATGATTCAAAATAATTGTAAATGGCATAAAATCTGATGTGTTCTATTCACATCTCTGTAACAAGTTACTGTTAAAAAGCTTATTCTTCTCTCTACTTTATGCTAATCGAGATAAAGTTAACAGGAATTGTCATATTACTTTCTTTCCTGAAAGTCAAATGTAAATAGGAGAATACATTAGGAATACAATGTATATGACAAAATTGTCTGTATCAAAGAGAGCTGCATATTTTATAGTAAGTTTTTGTCCATCTCATACGGTTTACTCGTTTGCAAAATTCATCCAGAATAAAGAAGTCTTCAAAGACTATCCCCACAAAATTCAAGATAAACGTTTAATTTGTCTTGTAAATGCCTTTACTATACGGCATTTTAATCAAAATCGTTACATTTTTCCATGTAAAGGTAGTTTCGGGTAGGTGTATTTTCCTCAAAATCTTCGTGTCTCATCCTTGGAAGATACTAAACTTAAATACCAAGTTTGGTATTTTACCGACGTTTCGTTTTTGTGTTAGGTATCGTGTTCAGATACACACGGACACACATGGACCTTTTTGTAAATTTTTTTTTGGATACAAGTGACCCTAAAACGTTTATTTCTGGTGAAATTTCGGTATCGAATGTTTGTGTGCCCTATAATACCTTCTCTATACGGTATAAACCTACTACGTGTAGAGAAAGTAAACATGGATAAAATATGTGTAACTTGTTGCTTTTAACCGTAAAATGGCAAAGAAACATATTTATAGAAAATGCAGAGTGACGTCATCAAAGGCAAAACGATAAGTCTGATCTAATGTAAAAGAATTTATTTATAAAGTATAATGGTACTGTACTACTCATGGATTAGGTATGTGCTCGTAAATATTGCATGAATTAATTAACAAAGAGACTGCTAAGGGTAAAAGCAATGAATTGACAAAATGCATTTCTATAGAAATTGTATAAGATATAGTTAAAAGCATAATTTTCACAACTAGACTTTGTTCTGCAACACCACGAGTTTAATAAATTACAAATAAATTACTTTTCAAAAAGGTAAATTTAGAACAAAAGATATTTTTATATAATTGCCAGTTAACTGTTTTAAGTGTCTTCAATTATATTTAAAAGCATTTTATATTGTTTTCGTTTTCAGATTTGCTATAAAGTTTGCTCCACATCATAGCGACCTGCGGTGACAACACAATAAAACATTGACGTTCATATTTGTAAGAAATGGAATTTGGCTAGATGGCATGCAAAGAGACACAGAGTAATGTATAATTGTTACATATACTCAATTATACAGCAGTAATGTTGTAAGTATATACTTATTTTAAATATTGAGTTGAGTTTGTTACAAAGTTTCCTCGTCATTCAGAGGGACGCTACTATGAATTATTTAAATAAAACGATTTAATTCTTAATACTTACTACTTGTACTCTACCAAATGCTGTAAAACCAAGCACTGAGGTAACGTGTTTCATACCTAGTTACAGGTGTACAAAAGTATTAAACACATTGTTACCCACTGCGAAAGCTGTTAACTTCAACAATGGCAGTTGTAGCAACATTTAGCAGTGGTGGCACTATTGCGAAACAGCATTCAGAGGATCAGCACAGGGCTGCCAACCTAACAACATACTCCAGTCCAGCTTCTTAAAATTCCTGCTACAATACAACACAGGTTGGTAGCGCTAGTATTTGTAACAACGTTTGAGGACTGAAGCAGCAGTCGGCTCTTGCTAGAGTCAATGAGAAGTAGAATCGTTTTCAGGGATTGACGGGTCCTAAATGTGGGTAGGTATTCTTCAGAACAATTCACAAATAAATTACTTTCTTTTCTAGAACTGAAGTTCATTTGAATTAATCTTGACAAATAATTCAAGAAATCGCAATCACCAGTGCGTTTCGTCAATGCGATTCTATCTCGCGATTTATCTATCCTCGTCGATATCGGACTAAAGTACTGAATTACTTCCACATTCTTCCCTTATAGCATAGATAAATATAAACAATTATATTCCAATGCGCCCTACAATCAAAGCGTAAAATTAAATGTCGTTTCCCAGGATCCCCTGCCTAGGAAATATGGCCCGTATCAAGACACGATCGACCTCACTCGACCATGAAGTCTCTGAGAGTCTGTTTACTTCCCCACGTGTATCAAGACACGATCGACCTCACTCGACCATGAAGTCTCTGAGAGTCTGTTTACTTTCCCACGTGTATCAAGACACGATCAACCTCACTCGACCTTGAGGTCTCTGAGAGTCTGTTTACTTTCCCACGTGAATCAAGACGCGATCAACCTCACTCGACCATGAATTCTCTGAGAGTCTGTTTACTTCCCCACGTGTAACAAGACACGATCAACCTCACTCGACCATGAAGTTACTGAGAGTCTGTTTACTTCCCCACGTGTATCAAGACACGATCAACCTCACTCGACCATGAAGTTTCTGAGAGTCTGTTTACTTCCCCACGTGTAACAAGACACGATCAACCTCACTCGACCATGAAGTTTCTGAGAGTCTGTTTACTTCCCCACGTGTAACAAGACACGATCAACCTCACTCGACCATGAAGTTTCTGAGAGTCTGTTTACTTCCCCACGTGTAACAAGACACGATCAACCTCACTCGACGATGAAGTCTCTGAGAGTCTGTTTACTTCCCCACGTGTAACAAGACACGATCAACCTCACTCGACCATGAAGTTTCTGAGAGTCTGTTTACTTCCCCACGTGTAACAAGACACGATCAACCTCACTCGACCATGAAGTCTCTGAGAGTCTGTTCTCACTCGACCATGAGGTCTCTGAGAGTCTGTTTACTTTCCCACGTGTATCAAGACACGATCAACCTCACTCGACCTTGAGGTCTCTGAGAGTCTGTTTACTTTCCCACGTGAATCAAGACGCGATCAACCTCACTCGACCATGAAGTCTCTGAGAGTCTGTTTACTTCCCCACGTGTAACAAGACACGATCAACCTCACTCGACCATGAAGTCTCTGAGAGTCTGTTCTCACTCGACCATGAGGTCTCTGAGAGTCTGTTTACTTTCCCACATGTATACAGCAGGTATTGTAATGCACCCAAAAATTCGAAACACAAATTTTTGCAGACATACATGACTTTTTGTCACCCTGAAACCAAAAGAGAACAAAAAATTTTTACAAAAAGATCTATGTGCGTATCTATGTGTGTGTGTCTGTCTGTCTGTCTGTGGACAGCATAGCTCAAATTTGAAAAAAGTCATTAAATACTAAACTAGCTATTTAAGTTTAGTATGTTCCAAGCAAGCGACACAAAGCTTTTCAAGAACATCCCCCACTCCAACTATTATAATTTTGTTGCATAACTGGCCTACGGAAATTAGTCAACTCCTGACCATACAAACAAAGAAATTTTGATCACATAGCAACCAGCTGGGAAAGAGTTGACCATCGCTTTAGCCTCGTGTATTCCCTTATTTTGCCTTCTATTTGCAAGGAAGCAAGCAATAAGACAATTTCTGTTAATTGGTATTGCATTAATTGTTTTTTCACACCAGCCGTGTGTAGGACAGGAGTTGTTTGGGTAGAAGTTGACTGAAAAGTTCAATGCCATAACCAGGATTTGAACCACGGATCTCCCGATCTCTAGCCGGTTGTTCTGCTACTGAGCTACCATGGCATTGAGTTTTTCAGTCGGGAGATCCAGGTTCAAATCCCGGCTATGGCATTGAATTTTTTCAGTCTGATTCCTTCTATCCAATTTCTGTTAATGTTTACCTGGATTAGCATGAAGTAAATAGAAGCATAAGCTTTTTAACAATAATTTATTGCAAAGATGTAGAGAAAGTCATGTGAGTAGAACACATCAGATTTTTTTAAATACAAATCACAACTAAAATTCCTTTCCTTTCTAGAATTGAAGTTTATTTCAATTAATCTTGACAAGTAATTCAGGAAATGGCTATCACTAATGATATTTAGTGCGTTTCGTCAATGCGAGTCTATCTCGCGATTTACCAATCTTCTATTTTGATGAGCTCAAACTACAAAACCTAGAAACCCAACAGCTGATATAACTCAAATTATACATAATTCCAAAACGCTTCCTTTTTACCTCTTTCATGGGAAATTATTCCAAATACTGGGATTTAAAATATAAACTTCAGGATGTCCAAAAATCTAAAATAAGTGTTGATATATCCACTTTCTCGAACTAATGTTCTTAATCACTTCCAGATTCTATTTTTATATTAGTGGAAAATAAATTATATTGCAATGGAAATATTTTCGCGTTCTTCAATCAACCGTGAAATTAACTGCACGTGTCGTTTCCTAGGATCCCCTGCCTAAGAAGTATCGACCTCACTCGACCACGAACTGTCTCCGAGTGCCTTTTTATTGCTTATGGCTAGCCTCTTTTACTAAAGATTTGAAGCTTTCTCGGTATCGATTATTACAGATGACTTCACGGGATAGCAACTGAGTTAAATTGGAATCAAAGAAATCCAAGCTTTCGACCTCTTGACTCTGTGGTCTATGTCAGGGAACTGCCAAAAAAAGTCGTAAATAACGAAGGGTAGATCTAGTGCCTGAAGCCATGTCTGATTGATTGGGGCTGAACATAACTACAGATACGCCTTCAGGCTATAAATATTCGTTATTCACACCTTTTTTGCCACCCCATTCAGAGACACCTCGGTCTCCTCCAAGAGTGGTGCAAGCGTTGGCGGTTCCATCAACCCGGAGAAAAGCCACGCTATCCTCTTCACCAAGCGCCGCTTTCCCGCAAACTTCCCTTCATTCAGACGAAGTATTGAGTGGACGAACACCATTATCTACTTGGGTGAAGCTTGACAAGGGCATCACTCTTGGGGAACTGAGGTGTCGGGGCTGCGGCGTTCTTGTAACCGACGCCGGTTCCCCTTAAGTTGCGCCTTTTGAGGGCGCTCATAGTCCCCTTGTTAATCTACGCCTGTGAGATCTAAGGCATGACGGCAGACTCCAGTCTGCTGTTGCTTCAGCGGGCTATCTATTCTGTGCCTCGAGGATTTCCTATGAGAATCCTGCACAAAGCCTCTGGTCTGCCATACCTGGAGGACGAGATTAGGCGTCGGGCAATAAAATTTAACGAATGGTTTACCATTCCTTCGGAAAGCCCTCGTTAGGTCTCTTGGGGATTATTATACCAGAAATCGCTGCTTCAGGCGATACCGGCTTCCCCGCATGCCTTGCGGGCATCCCCGGTGACAAAAGAGCACTTCCAACAGCTGCTTCAGCTAAGCTAATTACAATCCTTCAAGAGTTGCTTGGACTTAAAAATTAAAAAAAAAACAATTTTTTTTTTTTTTTTTTTTTTTTTGGCACTGGTGGACAAGGGCCGTTGCACCATGACTGGCAACCGTTGAGGAGCAAAACTTGCCACCTCCTGTCACTCCCCAACCTCGTTTGTACCCACCATTCAGTAAACCCCACACTCCCGTCAGCACGTGGTTAAGTTCTTGTAGAATAGGCACTCTATCGGGCTGCCATCTGCTCGTTGCGTTGCCAGTTCCCTGACGAGGACCACAGAGCCAAGATGGTCGAAAGCTTGGACTTCTCTCTTTCCAATTTAACTCGGTTGCAATCCCATGACGTCATCTGTAAAAACTCTTTTATATTTTCTGGTTTCACAATCAAGTAAAAAAACACTTTACCACGAAACTTGTTTACAACAAACAAAATGTCAGAGAGGAAATCAAAAATCGTATAACACAATCACAGAGAATCCAACGATTTTGACTTAAGTATGAAGGAGAAAATACATGAATGACAAATATACGTATACAAAATGAATAGCAATTCACAAAATGCTCGTTGGATGGGGTAGAGATATAAATATTGGCTCATGATACAATATTTGCAGGGATTTTTGTGCTATTTTCCAAAGTCATATTCAAGATAATTTTACAATGGCTCATTATTCCCTATCTCAGACATTTGGTTGTATATGGAGTTCATCCTTTCCGGGATATTCCTTATTTTCCTTAAATTAAAAGTCGTTGCTCGTTTCTCTTTGTTTCTTTTTTCTTTTTTCTATCCCGGCTATAGAAATACAACGGTTTCTCAAGGACATTACATAGCAACCAGCTTTAAAATAACTTGGATATTTAGTTAACCTAGTGTATTCCTGTTAATCCTACATGAAACAATAGACTATTTCTGCTAATGCGTATTTTGAATAGAATGAAGTATATAAAAGAACAGACCTTTGTAAGAACAATTTGTTACAAAGTAAAGAAAATTCTGTAAATGTAGCAGATGGTATTCATTTTTCTGAAAGTCAATTGCTGAAATTTTGCTACTATCCCAATTTTTTGTTACACCTGTACCTCTGGGGTATAATTATAAAATTCCTGGGCGCCAACCTAGATCACTTTGCAGAATGACCTTAGATTTTTCCAACAGGACTCAGCACCCGCTCATAAATCACCCGGAACACATCCGGATTTCATTAACGTTGAAGAATGGCCACGGAATTTCGTCGCATTTAAATTGCGTACGGAGTTAATTCGACTCCGGGAGAGGTTTACCTCTTGAAAATAAAATAAAAATGAAATACGGAATTAGCTGCGCATAAAATTATATTTTGAGATTACATTCAGTTCTACAACTACAAGTGTCTTAGGAAGGGGCATACTACTGTATTGTTCGCATTTTATTTCGCTCAAGCGTACCTAACCAAAAAATCTGAAGTGCCCCATTCACATGACTTTCTCTACATTTCTGCAACAAATTATTTTTAAAAAGCTTGTGCTTATACTTACTTCATGCTAATCGAGAAATAGTTAGCCGAAATAGTCTTATTACTTGTTTCCTTGTAAGTAGAAGCGCAATAAAGGAATACCATAGGTTGAAGTGATAGTCAAAAACCGGTTGCCATGTGACTGAAGTTCCTTTGTTTGTATGGACAGGAGTTGACAAATTCCTGTATGAGAAAAACATGTTTTTCAAAGCTGAAACCAAAAACAAGGAATATCTAAAAAACGATCAAATCCACGAAAAAATGTATACAACATAAATTAAGTGCTTTAACGTGCTCTACATTTGTTGTGTTCTCAGTTTTTGTCCATCTCTTACGTTTAGCAATTATGCAAAATGTCGTAAAATTCATCCAGAAAAAAGTAGTCTTCAGAGGCTATTCCCAGAGAAATCGAGTTATACATTTTATTTGTCAATTAAATATATTCAATGTACGATAGCTTTATTAAAATCATTAGAGCTGTTTTTAAGAAAATCAAAATTTTCTAAATTTTTTTCAAGTAAAGAGTATTTGGGGTGGGGTTTTTTTTTTTTTAAATCTTCGTGTCGCATACTTGGACGGTACCAAACTTAAATACCAAGTTTGGAATTTAACGGTCTTTTCGTTTTTGAGCCATGCTGCCCACAGACATACACACACACACACAGACACACACACAAGTACATTTTTTTAAAAATACTTTTCTTGGATTCAGGGAGTCTCAAAACATATATTTCCATAAACACACATATTTCCATAAACACACATATACACATACATATGCACACAGACCCACACATACGCACATATACATCCAGACACACACACATACATACCACATACATACCACATACATATACACATACATGATTCATACACACATACACACACATACATACCACATACACACAAACACACAAACACACATACACACATACATACCACATACCACATACACACATACATACCACATACACACATACACACATATATTCCACATGCATACACACATACATACCACATACACATACACACATACATACCACATACACATACATACATACATACACACATACATACCACATACACACATACATTCCACATACATACACACATACATACCACATACACACATACATTCCACATACATACACACATACTTACCACATACATACACACATACATACAACATACACACATACATTCCACATAAATACACACATATATTACACATACATACATATACACATACATACCACATACACACATACATACATTACACATACACATACACACATACATACCACATACACACATACATACACACATACGTTCCAAATAAATACACACATACATTACACATACACATACATACACACATACATACCACATACACACATAAGTACACACATAAATTACACATACATACTTATATACACATACATACTTTACACATACACATACATACACATATACATACCACATACACACATATACACATACAGACATACATACACGCATACATACCACATACATACACACATACGTTCCACATAAATACACACATACATTACACATACACATACATACTACATACACATACATACTACAAACACATACATACTACATACACATACATACTACATACACATACATACACACATACACATACATACATACATACACATACATACTACACACACACATATATACACATACACATACATACACACATACATACTACATACACACATACATACCACATACACATACATACTACATACACACATACATACCACATACACATACACATACATACACACTACATACACACATACATACTACATACACATACATACACACATACATACCACATACACATACACATACATACTACATACACACATACATACCACATACACATACACATACATACATACATACATACATACTACATACACATACATACTACATACACACATACATACCACATACACATACATACTACATACACACATACATACTACATACACACATACATACCACATACACATACATACTACATACACACATACATACTACATACACATACATACACACATACATACACACATACATACTACATACACATACATACACACATACATACACACATACACATACATACTACATACACACATACACGGAGCTTTGCCTAGGAAACTTTTTTAGGAGCCCTTAAAATGGATGCTTCCAGTGAAAACTCGTTAATGGTTTTTGAGGAGTAGATTATAATACAAACTCTATTCTGTTTTCATTGTACATACGTGTTAGAGAAAATGAAAGTGAATTGAAAGAGACTGTTGTTGTTTTACTATCTCAACACGTGATATCTACATATGAGTAGAGAAAGTACGAGTATTGTAGTGCTCCCAAAAAGTTATTGTCAAGATTTTACCGCAAATACAAGTTTTAGGGTACGTGTATAAAACGGCATTTTTAGATGTGCGTACGTGATCGTAAACAACATAACTCAAAAACGAAAAATTGGTGAAATACCGTTTCTGGTATTTATATTTAGTATGTCGCAAGGATGCGCCACGATGAATTACAATAAAATACTTCCACCACAAACTACGCTTTATATAGACAATATTTTGAAAATGATGTTTTTCTCAAATATGACTAATACTTTTGATTATAATATATATATTTACCGACAACACAAGTAAAATATATATGTTGAATTTTCTGGGAATAGCTTCTGAAGACCTCTTTATTCTGGATGACTTTTGTGTAACTGGTGAACCGTAAGAGATATACAAACACATACCACAGAAAATGTGTATCTCGTTAAATCACACGATTTAGCTAATCTCATTTTTTGGTGGAGTTGGCCATTTCCGAAATATTCCTTGTTATTATTTTTAGTTTTAAAATTGAGGCAATATTTATATCCTAACCACAAAATTTGTCGGCATTTTGTGAGTTTCATGTCATTTATGTAATATTTGATGTTCAAGTGTTTTTGTTCTGTTGCATTCCGAAGTTGGATTCGCTGGACGCTAATGTTTGTTATTCCTTGTGCTTTCGTCGCGTATAAGTGTTTTGATATTCTCTATGCGATTTTGTTTTCCAACAATAAATATCATAGTTACGTGTTGATTTCCTCGTTGGTGAAGCCAGCTGTCAAAAAGAAAGAGGTTTTTTCACAAGCATGGAAAAGGCCACTTGGAGATTACACGTACATTAATGTGTTCACGTGGAGCTATATGCGTATAAATATTTGCAGCATTCAACAAAGCACATAAACCACATCGAGCGATTGCAGTTTCACTTTAGAATTGTACGAAATTATTACAAAATAAACTGCAATTCTATAAAGAAAATGCTAGAGATTTATAACTTAAGAAGTCGCCAAGTCGGAAGCCCAAGCCCGTTAAAACGCCCTGAGAAGAGTCGATTGCTTCTCCAAACCAAGCATAAGCGCGAGTAGACTTTTAGTTCAAGGTTAGCGCGCAAGAGAATCTTATGCATCAGAATTTTTAGCAATCAGCTTTTAATAGATCTGACTATCGCTTTAGCCTAGTGTATTCCCTTATTACCGTTCTACATATAAGGAAGGGAGAAATAAGACAATTTATGCTAATGTTTATTTCTATTAACATGAAGTACCTGGAAGAATAAACTTTGTAACAATAATTTGTTACAGGGATGTAGAGAATGGAACACATCACATTTCTCTGGAATGAAACGAGCGAAAAGCAAGGTTTGTGCTGTTGTAATTTAAGTACGCATGAATTAAGAAATGAAAGTCTTATAAAATATGAGATCACTTTGAGAGTCATCATTAGTGTGAGTCTGCAAACGAGTTGGTATTTTACCCCTTTAACCCCTCAGGATGAGAAACTGCCGAGCTCTATCCCACGCATTATTCAGGAAGCGGCTTCTTAATGCTCGTAAAGAAGATGTAACAGCTCGGAAAATAAAAAGCAAGACATCAACGACCGCCAAATACTTTTCTTTACTAAGGAAAGCTACGTCGGCGCAAACAAGAGACAGTAGTTTCAAGAATTCTCATGTGTTACATTTACATGACTTTCTCTACATCGCTGCAAAAAATATTATTATTAAAAAGCTTATGCCTCTATTTACTTCATGCTAATCGAGAAAACATTAGCAAAAATTGTTGTTTCCTTGTAAGTAGAAGCGAAATAAGGGAGTGCCATAGGTTAAAGTGATAGTCAAAAGCTGGTTGCTATGTGACTGAAGTTCCTTTAGTTGGATGGACAGGGGTTGACAAATTCCTGTATGAGAAAAGTATAAGTTTTTCAAAGCTGAAACCAATAACAAGGAATATCTCAAGAACGGTCAAATGCACGAAAAAAATGTATATAACATAAATTGTGTGTTTTAGCGTACTCTACATTTTTATGGAGTAAGTTTTTGTCCATCTCTTACGGTTTAGCAGTTATGCAAAATTCCTTAAAATTCATCCAGAATAAAGTAGTCATCAGAGGCTATACCCTGAAAATTCAAGATATACATTTTATTTGTCAGGTAAATATCTTTAATATACGATATTTTAATCCAAATCGTTAGAGACATTCTTTAGAAGTCAAAATTTTCGAAAAAAATTCCATGTAAAATGTAATTGGGAGTGAGGATATTTTCTTGAAAATCTGCATATCAAGCCGAAGTACCAAGTTTGGTTTTTAACGAAGTTTTCGTTTTTGAGCTATGCTGCCAACAGACACACACACATACACACAGACACACACACACAGACAGACACACACACGGACATTTTTCTCAAAATGCTATTTTTGGATCCAGGAGGTCTCAAAACATGTATTTGCGGTGAAATCTCGGTATCGAATTCTTGGATGCATTACAGTACCTTCTCTACACACTATGTACATAGCACGTGTAGAGAAACTTGCATTATTACTCAGTTCCTTGCACTAGTAAGGCATTAAAATCCATTTCTTTGCGTGAAATGAAGTTGAGAAGTTTCTATTTTAAAACCTAAACTAACAACAATCAACTCCAAATTGTATGCTTTAATGAGATCTGCATCTTTGTGCAGTTGAGGATTTGTCTTTCTCTTCCTGTTTGCCAGTTTGCAAAATTCATCCAGAACGATGAACTCCTCAGAGGCTATTCCCAGAGAAATCAAAGTATACATTTTATTTGTGATATAAATAGCTTTAACATACTGTATTTTAATCAAAAGCATTAGAGTCATTTTTGAGCAAACCAAAATTTTCGAAATTTTTTCCATGTAAACGGTAGTTTGGTATAGCGGAATTTTCTTGAAAATCTTCGTGTCTTATTATAACTTCGTGAACTAAAATAGAAGTTTGGTGTTTAACGGACTTTTAGTTTTTGAACTATGCTGCCCACAGACACAATTGCTCAGGCGTTTCGTCATGGACTGGCATTCGGGAAACCGTGTCCACCTCTCTGATCCATGGCTTTATAGGAGCTTTCCCGGGTCACAGCGTATACAGGGAAGGATTCTTCATTCTCCCGAATTTCCTAGCCCCTCATTTCAGCCCAACATGTCTCTTTCCTGTGTGCCGATGACGACTGCGGCAGAGGCGCCATTTCATGGAGGTGACTGCGCTCTGGATATACATCTCTCGGCGGCGGGATGGCATGAATGGTTGTCTGAGGACCATCCGGGACTGAGCCGGGGCTCCTGGCGCTCCCCGCATCCAGAAGTATTTGTCACATGTTTAGAGACCCTCACGACGGCTCTCTCCCTGCCGTATGTCGGCCGCCCTGTGAAATTCCGCTCATCTCATCCTCCCCCCTGGTGTCTGATGAACAAAAAGCCCACAGCTGTAGTGTGGAATATCCCTCCATAACGATCACATACACACTTTCCTTTTATTCTGCCATTTTTTCTTAATTTTAATCTTTGGTTTAGCTTACTCAATACCGAGATTTCAGTGGAATTACACTTTTAGGGACATTTTTATCCAAAACAGAATTTTTAATAGATGGAGAAGGTATTGTAATCCACCCAAAAATGTAATACGGGGATTTTACCTGAAATATACATTTTGAGACTCCCTCAACCCAAAAAAATGTGTTTTTAAAAAGATTGTCCGATGCTAGTCTGTGCGTGTGTGTCTGTGGACAGCATAGCTCAAAAACTAAACGTCTGTTAAACACTAAACCTGATATTTAAGTTGAATATGTTCCAAAAATGCGAAACGAAGATTTTTAAGAAAATCCACCGACACTTTTCTATGCTTTACATGGTACATTTTTCGAAAACTTTTATTTTCTCAAAAATAGCTAAAACGATTTTGATTAATGTACCGTGTGTTAAGGATATTTACACGATAAATATAATGTGTACCTAGAATATCTTCTGAAGACCTGCTCATTCTGGACGATTTTTCTGAATTTTGTATAACTGGTAAAACTTAATGGTTAAACAAACATTTACTGCACGAGGAATGTAAAACTCATTAAAACTCACAATTTATGTAATACATATTTTTTTCGTGGAGTTGACCGTCCTGGAGATATTTCTTTTCTCATACGGGAGCTTGCCATCGTCTGGTCACGTAAGGAAACGGATTTCAGTCCTATAGGAACCATATTTTAAAACATTTCACTGTCGGTTTTCTTAGTGCATTCTCTCATTTCCCTTCTACTTAAAAGAAAGCACGTAATAAACCATTTCTGTTGATGTTCATCTCGATTAGTATGAAGGTAAAAGACTAAGATTATTACAGAGATGTAGAGAAGGTCATCAAATGTTTAAGTGTGGTGGTCCTGAGGTGGCAGATATTTGGCGCTGATGCTTGCTGAAAGGAAACTATGCTCCCCGTGGACACAAGAGGGCTGCTTGTTTGTTCTCTCTCTCTAGATTGCTAGCAGCAACAGTTACTTTTCCGCATCTGTCTTCAGCTGGAAAGGACTATATCCACTCTGCTACCATTTTGTTATATTTGGGTTATCTTTTGCCGTGATACGTAGGTAATTAAAGGTGATAATGAGGTAGTATTTTCCTAGCAGGGTTTAACACAAAACCCACCTTTCAGTATTAGTGAAAATTTTCAAAGCTTTCAAGAATGTATTATTGGTCGTTTTAAAATATAAATTGAGAAACATGTTGCATAAGATTCAGTTTACGCTTGCACTATTTTCTTGCCAACTGTCAACTGAAAGTGTTATCCGTGTAACCTTTGGCCGACATGCGGCGCTTTGGTATCAGTTAGTTCCGCTTCCTCGGTTCGGTTATTATCAGGGACTTTGAAGTTACAAGTTATCCTGTTGGTCATGAATTGAGGTGAATTCCTGGCGACCAGTTCGCCGTTTGAATTGACATGGATTGAATGGCCTACTGGCCTTTTCTTATACACGTTACCTGTGCTTCTTATTCAAATTTAATTGCGGAATTTGTATTTCACTTGGGCTAAATCTATGAATTAAGCTATTTGTGAACTTTGTATTTGTAAAATTATGGAAACAGTTTCTTCATCCGGGTATTAATATGAGAAATTTAAATACAAACCATTTTGTTAGTGTGTCGTGGGGGTTTTAGGTGTATTTACATTCCTTTAAGTGAAGAGAAGTTTGGCAAAATTTAAACTGTGATAACATTAGTGGTAAATAATCAAACATTAATTGTAATACGTTTCTAAGCGGAGGGGGGGCTTTGATCATGTAATTGACCTTTGTTATAAAGCAGTTTAATCAGATTTTGTTGAAAGGTTTAAAGGGTAATGCAATTATAGTTTTCCCATTAATTGTGTAATAAACCCCGGCCCAGTTTAGCTCTCTTATTCATTTTTAGCAACAGAATATAATTACACCAAAAGCTCAAGACATAGAGTGGCAAAATAAAGTGCATTCCAAAACTTGATATAGAAAATGTAAAAGTTAGTTTTGAAATAAATGTGTATTTTCAACCAATTTAGAAAAAAAAACAATACGGCCTCTGCACTGATTTTATCTACCTATTCTGCAAATAAACTATGATTTTATAAGCTTATTCTTTTATCTACTTCATGTAATCGAAATAAATATTAGTGAAATGGCCTAATACTTGTTTGTTTATAAGTATAAGGGAATACACTAGGCTAAAGTGATAGCCAAATATTTTATAAGTTGGTTGCTATGGGGTTGAAATTCATTTCTTTGCATGGCCAGGATTTCACAAATTCCCATATGAGAAAAACGTTAAGTACTTTAATGCTGAAACCAACAACAAAGAATGTCTCGAAAAATGCCAGCTTCAAGAAAAAACCATCATGTGGTGTAAATGAGGTCCACATTTTTTGGTACTAAGATGCTACTATCTCTTACGGTGGTCAGTTATGTAAAAGTCTTCCAGAACGAAGGGGTCTTCAGGGCTTATTCTTAGAACAATTTAGGATACATTTTATTTGTCATGTTTTGGGGCAGGGGGATCTTCATCAGCATCTTCGAGTCGCATCAAAGTTTTCCTTTTGAGTTATTGTGTTTACAGACACATGGACATACGGACACAGCCTTTTTCTAAAATTGTGTTTTTATACAGGAGAACCTAAAACGTGCATCGAAACTTTGTTTGGAATGCAATGTCTTTCCTCCTATGTACTAAGTAGAGAAAGTAAAACTTAAAGCCAATGATCACTCGACTCCACAGAGTTCAAGGCGGGATACAAAAGGAAGGAAAGTAAATACAAACAAATAGAAATACTGAAAAGTGTGCGCGCCCCCTACAGCCGATGTGGCTTCACGGAAAGTAAATATAAACAAATAGAAATACTGAAGTGTCCGCGCCCCCTACAGCCGATATGGCTGCACGGAAAGCCCAAGACTGAAAGGATTCTTCCTATGTGGCAGATTTCGACTAACTCCACTTCCCCACGACGTCCTTATACTGCGTATTATGGAAAATAAAAATCATGCTTTGAGGTCTCAACACTTGCATTTCCAGTTAGGTCTCGGAATCAAATTTTTGGCAGAATACCATACTTATTTTACATAATAGAGAAAGTAATAGAACGCAGCGAGAGAAGTGAATTATTTCTATCAGCAAACACATAGTTTTCTAATGGCTTGCATGGATAACTAAATCCAATTAAGGATGCGCTGGAACGAAAGCCGGCGAGAAACTTGAAGGCAAGTTGTTAGTGTTTGTAGTAAAGTTGATCACTGAATCAGAAAGGGGAAGTTTTCCTTTGATATGGCCGCCGCCGTCCCAACTTCAGCTGCAGATGGTTCTTAACCCGCCTTAGAAATAGCTTACGAGGCAAAACCCTCGTTACCCGCTCTATATTAGAAGAAAACTAGACAGTTATAGTGGCATAGGACGTCATTAGGGAGGTAAACTTCACCTCCATGTAGTGCCCGTAGCGGAGTTGGATACATTACCTAGGGACGTAGCAACGGCGTTACCAGCTTATACAGTACTCGGCCGGCGTTAATGCTAGGTTAAGGTAACTCTCAGATTACAATACTACGTAAAACTCGCAAGCAGGATTACACGTATGTAGTAAACTATAGCCAGAAAGTGTTAGCATAATACATAATGAACCTCTTATCATAAACTGTACCTAATCTGAAGGGTAGTTAAGACGTCACTGAGGGTCTAGAGCAAACCCTCCCGCAGTTAAAACAGGCATCTTTAACTCCATGGCACGACAGCTCACGGGGAACCTTGGCCTACCGCCCGGCCGCTGCATCCCCCATCTCGGTCCACTACAGACGTCAGGATGGGGTGCAGTATTGGAGGGTGAGACGTGGTCAGCGCCTCGAACCCCCTCCCCGGCCGGTTAATGCGGTCCTC